>CAHIKZ030005598.1:1107500-1167500 GCA_903632075.3 Acanthosepion pharaonis | reverse complement strand
GATGGCTTTTGTAGTCTACTAAGAAAAGAAAATTTCATTTTCACTTAAAGGGTTTCTTTGAAGACCGGAATGCTAGCAATATTTACTAAATTCTGCGGAATATTACAATCTTTCTAGCCAGTTTGTAACAATTTATGCCCGCCAACAAAATAAACATTATTCTTGTTGAAATATTACAGCTTTTTTCTATACTTCTAACTGCCTTTCTTCTTCCGCTCCTTCAGCTGGTCTAACTTGTACTTGTTTAGTTCTCCAGAAAAAAAATCATACCGATCTCATCCTATACACATTATGATTATCAATTCCGGTCCTCTTTTCATAGTATATCAAACTTTGTTTGAAAAACAGAGAATTTTTTCTTATATGTACGCCACCTCTCAAAAAGGCTAACCTAGCCAAGATGGTACACATGTTTTTTTTTTTTAACTGTTATTTGAAATCTTGCATGTCGTATAACATTGACTATTCCCAAATAATGTCTTGATATGTTGGTGTTGAAACTTGATTAAGGCATGGAATAATAATACATCATAAAATGTACTTAGCACAAAATGTATTGAAACAAGAAAGTGTACACAATATTTACATATAGTCTTTTGGTATATTCTTGGGAAGACCGTTCCTGGAGAATGTGTTGACTTAGTCGCAGTCGGGCAGAGTCTCTGGATTGGATCTCTTCAATTCCTTCCCCGGTACCAACCATATTTATATGGTCGGTACTCCACTATGTAAATTAGGTGGATCCTACCACAACAGTTGGCTATCAACTTCAAATTGTTTACCATAGCCCAGATTTTCGTTCAGCACAAAAAATTCCAACCATTTTTAACACAGTCAATCATTCACAATAAATTATCTATCCACTGCATAGGTCTCTTTTAACTTTCAATCAAATTGTATATGCACCATTTATACACAAAATGGAGACCGAATTTCTGTTACTGCTATTATATTACAGATTGATATATTTAGTCTTTAAACACTGTAGAATTAGACAATAAGCATAGAATACATGAATAGAGCATTGCTACGCACAAATATTGATTGATTCGTTTCTTTCGTCTTATCAATCCTTTTCAGGTTATTTAAAGCAAGAAAAATTTCTTAGATTTTACGATTTTGGCGGGGAGGGGAGTAATAATAATAATAATTTAGTGATACAAGTCTTACTGATTATCGCATTCACAGGAGAAGACAAAAGGTGGATTCATGCCTTTGCCAAGGGTATTTGCATTTAAGTGAATATAACGAACCCAACGGGAATTGGAACTCGGCTCTTCGATTAACAATTCCGAGCCATTATCCATTACACCACCCGCGCATCCAAGCTTACAGCACCTAGTATTTCCAAGCGGTGACCCGTCTATGCTTAACTTCAGTGATCGTACGGGAACAGGTATTTCAAAGTAATGTGGCCGTAAGACCCGCACACAAGATAAAAATCACAATAAATTCAAATATAATAGATATATTTCCATTATTTACATTTTTCGGACTATTGTCCTCATCTTTGTCGCCATATTTATTACAACGTTTCGGCCGTTGTACGCTCCGGCCTTCTTCAGGTGGTTGGAATGTCGAACTTAACCCTTTATTTCGCTCATTGGGGTAGACTGTTCTAGTTCCACTTGCCATGTTTTAATGGATGTCAGTTATCAGTTATCCCCTGTTAATTCCCCTCTGCAAGTTCTTCACTGCTTTAATCGGGTATTGAACTCACACTCTTTGGGTCCTGGCACTGGATCTAACAAATATTCCATCTTACTTAAAACGAAATGCCCAAAGTTATGTTAAAATGATTTTCTTCCATGCGTTTTTTTAATACTTTTCCAATGCAATGAAAAACGATCTTTTTGAACGATGAAGTTAGTTAAAAATAAATGTTCCTAATGCCATCTCAGGGCAAACACTGTATTGGTGTCTTTATTTATTTTTGTATTTATTATGCAAAGACTACTTCGCCAAAATGTGTGGCAGGATTTTAAAATGATTCGTTTGGAATTTACCCATTTGATTGTCTACTTGCTGTTCTAACAAGTGTAGTAAGTGATTCAAGTCAGGAAATACTAGACGGTCGGAACCGAATTTAATGTCAATAAGGAACCCTTGTTCTAAGATATTAATAATTGATTTGTGGTGACCCAATATGTACGTAAATGATACTAAAAGAGAATTTACACACAGTGTCACAGCATCAGAAGAACTAGGTGCATCAGCGGGTTAAGTGTCTTAATAATCAAGTGCAGGATCGCAACAAGCATAGTAAATCCATTGTGAAGTTTTAATTAAGTAGAAAGGCAAGTCATCAATTTTCTCTCTCACAAAGAGAATAAAAGAAGAAATGATGTTATTATTATTGTTAAATTAGTTGCTTGTTTGTAGATAAGAAATATCCGCGATTATTTTTATTCTGTTTTTCGTTAATTCCAACATTATATCCTTTTCATTTCATGATATCCATTTGTCCGTGGTGAGTTCAAGTTTATTTTAAGCCAACCAAAAATTTGACTTTGGAACATTTGATTTCTTTGAATTGCATCTGTGTAGCTTTTCCATCTCAGAATCAGTATTAAATCAATGAGTAGTAGGGTAATTTGTGAGAGTTGAGCCAATATGTTTTGAATTAGTGTTAGGAAGATGATGCCCCAATGTGCAAATAGATGTTTGGAAGGTGATACACCAATCTGCAAACGTTGAAGTATGTTTTGCATTTTCATTTATGTTTTTCAAGATGAATAATTCCATAAAAATAAAAGCACTGCAAGTAAATATATTTTGAATTCTATGTGAGAGAAGTAGATATTTACTAAGCTTAACTTAGTCTGGCGGAAGACTATCAATAAAAGAGTACTTGCTGAGGACAGAACTAATAATAGCTAGCGAGATCAACTTGCTAACAGTCATTCTATGATAGACGTCCTCTTCTAATACGAGAAAGTCTTAAACGGTATTTACCTGTTACCTCCCCCACAAATCATGATGTGGCACAAGGCAGGAAATCTCAAAATGTTCCTAGAATAGTTTTCGGTCCGATCCACTTCTCCAAAGTTCTTAATCCGACCCCCCCACCCACAAAAATTTGGTCAACCCATCTCCAACCTCCGCTCTTTAAAAGCTGTTGGCGCAACCCACCTCCCAAAATAATTCTTGGACTTACTTCCTAAAAACATTCTTGGCCCAACCTACTTTCCCATAAATTCCTGACCCGACCCACTTCCCTAAAAAATTCTTTGCACACCCCACTTCATAAAAGATTTGTTGGCCCAACCTACATCTGAAAAAATTTCTCAGCTCAACCCACTTCAAAAAAAAAAACTTGACCTAAAGTGAGCTGGGCAGATAACTTTTTTGAGAGGATCTCCAATGTCCCCACAATTAAAAACAAAAAAAATATTATCCCATTTGTTTGGATTTCGTAATTATTTCCTGTTCAGACTCTCAGATAATTCAAATTGCCTTAACAAATGCAATTTAGGCAGTGTTCACACTGTCTCAAAAGATGTCAAAGTACAGTTGATACAGACCTGGGTATTCCCATGACATGAACGTACGATGCTGCCACTTGCTATTACCTTTACATCCTTACGTCTGTATATACAGTTGCCGTATACGGTCACACTAGGGCATATTCTCATCGTGATACAAGAAAACGAAGTTAAAATCTTGCCATAAAAAGAAGTTGGGATATTTTCTGAAATCATCCGTTCAGGTTTTGTGGTACATTTACTTTATAACGTTTACATGTAACAAGTCATGAAATAAAGAGGCCAGAAGAATCTATGAAAGAAAATCATAATCTTTTCATTAAAGCATCTTTGCATTGTTTTCACACGATTTTCAAAAGGATCGAAGTGATTCATTTCTTTCATTGTAATCTTGAAGGAAAAATACGCGTATATTTCACAATCTGGACGTTGCGTATCTTTTAATATTTTTTAAATCGAGTTCACCCCATTCGAGACTGTCCTGGGTATGACGATAAAATGCCCCCTTCAGCAAAGGAGATTGGAGGCTTTAAGATCTTGGAACCACCTCTTAATTGCTGTTGTTACCAAGCGCAGCCTGAGCCGGGGGTGGTAGCACTCAGCTGTCGAAAAATAATGAGTCCCCAAATAAAAACACCATGAAAGTATAAAAATACATTTTAATTGTAAAAATACCAGCAATACATTTTATATTTAAAAAAAAACGACAATGCCTAACCAGCAATACATTTATATCAGTATTTGAAGGCATACATTTACGTTCAAAATATATACAGTTCAAGCGATAAAATTGTTTTCAAATTATTTAAATCTTTGGCATTAAATAACCCATAGAGGTTGATATGCTACTAAACAAAATCAGGTTGTGAAGCTATAATGAACATTTCTGGTTTGGCATACTGCAAACAATTAGAGAATTTAACTTTCGTCGAAATTTCATTAACCTAAAAAGAAACTCGTCATAGCGAAAGAACCAAATTTCTGTCCATTAAACAGAAACAAAATGAATCAATTATACAATATCTTCACAGATTAAGAGGAGCTAGCAAATTCTGGAAACCTGGAACTCCAGAGTGAACTATTGAGTATTACACTTGATTGAAGGTATGGCTGATACATTTTATAAATATAAGATATTGGAATAATTAGAATAGGATAATTTGGCTTTAACTGCATGTGTGGATGTTATACAACATCTTCAATTGATTAAAATGCATAATTCTACTGAGAACAATGTTGAAACGTACAGTATAAAAAGCGAAACGCAAGAAATGTAAAGACTGTAAGTATGAGCATGAAATTGACAGGAAAAAGTCTCCCGCTTTTGTAAAAATTGGCCATAATTGCCGAAAAAAAATCCTTTTCAATCTGTATGCAAAGCTAAAAAGAAAATAGACAGTTTGGAAAAAGTGTAAAGAGAGAATTCATGACGTTTTTTTATGAAAATACTTAAGGAAAATAATTCTTTTAAAAAATTAAATTGAATGGTATGACTTTTACACTGCAAGTGGACACGGGAAGTGAAGTCACTCTGATCTCAAGAATTTTTGGGGATATTAACCGAAATTAAGGAAAAGGTCATCTAAAATGGAGACAATTTGATGAATCTTTTATAAAAAAATTTTAGGATACTTCAATGGAACTTTTGAAACCTGTAAGCTATTTTGAATTAATCCCAATTCAGTAGTGGAATTCAAAAATTCATGACTTACTAGGTATAGATAAAATCAGTGTAAAAACAATAAAAGTAAAAATAAGAGTGTTAAAGGTATATAAACAAGTATACAATTAAATGAAAATCGAAACACCTTTTTATTTTGGATCCCGTAAATGACTTATTCCCCACTTCTATCTTTGGTATGCTCACTTAAAGAAAATGGGGATGAATTTTGGAGAATGTTCCTGCAGATGGCAGTAAATAGGAGTCTTCCATTATAACTTTGCGAAAAGCAGGCGGAGATTTGGGAATTTGTGGTAATTTTAAAATATGGTCGGATTCTTTTCTCATTGATCATATCGAAACCGCTATCCACAAATTATTGGGCATGAAATCTTTTGCCTATTGATGATAAATTCAAGCTAAATACCACAATAAATACCCCATAGGATTAAGATAGAGGGAATGCTTTTCGAGTGAAAATGGCAAGGGCTATTTTACAGAGAGCAATGGAAAACAAAATAAAAAATATGATTATTTATCAAGATGATATTTGCCTTGGTGCTACCACTAAAGACAAATTAAAACAAAGAACAGAACATGTGTTGAACAAGTTAAAATGTACGGGGATGACAATAAACAGAGACAAGTGTGAATTTGATTGGGATACAATAGATAGCAAAATACAGAAATATTTGCCGATCTGCAGAAAAAAAAACTAGTTCAAATGGACTCAAAGGCAAACCACAGCGATCAAGGACTTAAAAGAGATAGTCGCAGAAAAACTCATTGTAAAATCTTTGATCGCAAAAACGAGGTTACATTAACTACGGATGTGAGTGAGCAAGCTGTGTCAGCAATTTTATTGCAAGAATACCATCCAATAACATATCTTTCAAGAATATTTTACGGACGGCAGCAGGAATGAATTATTCAAATATTGAAAAAAAGACGCTGGCCATTGTTTGGGGCACAGACAGAACCGACAATTCTTATTAGGCAAGAAGTCCCTATGAAAGTTGGATCATAAACCGAGAAAGAGCTACCCAAAGTTAATTCTTCCACAATTCTAAGACGGGCAATAGAATTAATGGCTTATGATTCTGACATTGAGTTCGTAAAAGGAAATACAATATCACATGCCAATACTGTGTCAAGATCAAACTTTAATATGGATCAAAAAGAAAAAATGGAAACCCCGGTGAAGAAATATTATTGGGTTAAAACTGACATATTATCTTTACGAAGATTGTTATCGGTAACTCTACATGATCCAAGACTGCTAAAAGAATAAGAAAAAATAAGTAAAGTAATTATTTCAAAGTTGAAATAACCTTATAAAGAAATAAGGCATATATTGACGATAGAAAATGGTGTTATATGCAGTAGAGACGTGATAGTACCACAAGAAACAGTAAAAAGAAATATTTTAAAATATGTAAATTATGAAGTGCATTGTGAAGAGCTTAAAATTGAAGGAATAGTGGCCAGGGAATTATCGCGATATAGAAAGATATGTGCACAAATGCCCAAAATGTGCAGAAATAAAGAATTTTCGACAAAGTTGAATACACTCTTGGCCTAAAGAAATGGAACATCGGTCTCGTGATCACATGGACCATGCACACATTAATGGCATAGGACTATTTCTAATTCTAGTAGACTCCTTCTCTGGATGGCCTGAAGTCGTTGAAATTAAAGATAGAAAAACATCTACAATACTGACAAATTCTAAGAGCGATATTTTCTAGAAATGAGGTCCCTGAAACATTAGTATCAGACAACGCACCAGAGTTTTGATGTAATTGTTTATGGCCGACTGAGAACTTCCCTTGCAAAACACCATTGTATAATCCAAAATTTAATGGGATTGCAGAAAAATTGGTTTAGACAGTAAAAATATGATTAAAAGCATTTTCTCAAAGTAGAGATATTATAGACGGTTATCAAAGTTACTGCGCAATTATAGAACGCTTCCACGTGCTTCAACATGCAGACAGATCGAAAAGCCCATCTGCGTAAATGGGAAGACAAATAAGATCACCATTAACACTGTCTTGCTCAACAAATGAAATGATGTCGTATAAGAAAGTCAAACCAGCAAGTGCTAAGATAGCTAATTTTATCATGCAAAGGGGACATAACATGGCGATTATATCAAAGAAAGGAAAAAGACTAATGGCCCATTGTAACCCATTAAGACCCAACACCAGCAGCAGCACGGGCAACAGCAGCAACAACAACCGGAAGAGTTGCTATCGTTGAATCTCTACATGGAGATAGAGAAAGTGCCACGACGTCCATCCTCCTATTTGAAAAGGAGGAAGGAAGATGAAGAGGGGGAAGCGGAAGACAGACAAAAATAAAAGGCCGGGCGAAGCAGGGCAGAACGGACCACGAAACATGACATGTACCAATCTACTCCTCCTTCGCCAGAAAGAAAAGTAACTCCTATAAAGTAAAGCAATGAGCCTCCCGTCATCTCCCTCTCCCAATCTACCCCTCCAAAGGGGGAAACGATCTGTTGTTTATTGTCAGCTCCTAGAGAGGAAGCTTAAAACAAAGAGGAGGGAACTTTTGAGACCGCTGTTTAAAATGACCGCCGTCAACGAAGGATCCCAATTCCTCGGGTCATTATGTTCATAAAGAACTCTGGTGAAAGGCTGAAAGTTTGGGATTTTCTGTCTACCGCCAAGGATTCTTTCCCTCAACTCAGGATGACTCAAGTTCAGTCATCTGAGCTAAAAAAAAATTATCTAAACTATGTTCTGGGAGGGCCCCGGTGTTGCTCCACTCCTTGCTACATGGGGCCCTTAAACTAACATTCCATACGAACGTCGGCGGGATTGTCCACGAGGGACAGATTACGTCCGACTTTGGCTCTGAAAGACTAAGATAATCCATCCAGTCTGTGTCTAAAGTTATCTGAAGAATGGCTATCCGTGTCCTTCGGTGTAGATGTGGCCGCGATCCAGGAGACTGACTTTGTTTACGCCGTTGATGCTCGTGAGTTGTCTAGAGATTTCGTTGTCTCTTCAGCATACAGGAACCGGCAGGTTCATTCTTGCTGGTTAAACGTATCCTGGGAGCCGGTTGATCGTGGATATTACCGGTTTCGAACGGTTCATGCGCCCAACGACGAAGTTTGGGCCGTTCCTGGTGGATCCGGCGCGCCTATTCTTAATGGAGGTCTGTAATGCCGTCTTAAACCAAAAGTTAGATAGAGAAGGGTAGCTAACGGAAGATTGAGTGATTGCTGTCTGGTCGATCTGATCGGCGAGTTTGGTCTCGTCGATAAATACCGGGTTGATCACCCGCGGTAAATGTGGACGCTGTATCTTAAGTAAAGTTTACCTATGTGTTCACCTACCTAGATTAAATATTAGTGAGAAGGTTCTATCTAGATCTGCTAAATTGTATCACGTTCTACTGGTTAGGCTATTTGGAAACAAACCTGTTTGTATTCGGATAGCGTTTGACTAGAATGGCTGGACACTGGAAGTTCAACTAGTCCTTACTGGACAGTAGGGACTTTCACTACCGAATTTAGCCAACGACATGCCCTAAATAAGTCTAAGAAGGTGGGGCCTCTTAGAAATAGTCTAGGCAGAGTTTGGGGGGATTCCTTCAAGTTAGGCATAGCCGGGAAAGCCCTGGAACAATTGGATAGCGACCGCTAGTAGGTTGTTATTCATAGGTTAAACAAGACTTCTAATGAAGCCGTGCATATGGGCGCTGAAGTGCGCAAGGATGAAATACGTCGAGGTTCTGATCGTTACATTCGGTAGGTCAATGCCTCGGATGGGTGTATCTTGCTAGTGACCAACGACATGTGCGAGGCAGCATTTCCAGAGCGGGTTTACCAAGGAGCCTGGTTTCTATGGTTAATAATTTAGCAGCTATTTAGCCGACTTTCCTCGACTCGTTGACTAAAGTGGTTGGCTGAAAGTGTGAGATCACAAAGGGCGAAGTTCACTTGGAAATGAAGAGGGTCGGCAGTGGCAAATCTCCAGGGCTTGATGATCTTCCCTCCCATCCATCAAGGTGGTCGTCTTTAAACAGTAGAGATGAAGTGTGCTCCGTATACATCTTTCCCCTCACCCGTTACCGGTTGGCAGTAATCCTTCTCTGCAAGGACTGTAGGAAGTCGATCGACCGCTTACTTTTCTTCCTCTTGTGGGGTGGACGTAAACCGAAGGTCTGCAGAGAATTCTGTGTCTAGCGTCCGTGTCATGGAGGGCTGAGAATGCCACATTTGGTGAATCACCTAACCTTAACTTCCTTCGCCTTATCTTCCCTAGCCTTACAATCACTCTATCATAGACCCTGGAAACAGTTCGAATTTTTCACCAAGTGTCGAGAAGTCTTGTGTGCTAGTCATCGGCCTAGCGACCTGTCATAACCTAGGAGGGCATTGTATCGGGAATTAGTAGAGGGGATCGCATCCGACCCACAATATGTGCAGCTAAGATTGTCGGCGACCGAGTTGTACTCTTTCTGATCTTGGGCGCCAGCGGCAAATTACCTCAGCAACCCTGAGTTTTCGCTTAACTGGCGATTGATCTGGAATGGGCTATCTCTCAATGACGTAACTTTCAGAGCGGGCTGGACAGATATTCCCTAATGTCATCGATGTAAATTTGGTTTAGAAGAAACGGCTACCACTGCCAATATTTTGGGGTGAGACGGGTGGTGCTTCTCACGCCGCTCGCTGTGGTAAGGAAGCCGGTATGGGAAATGGGTGGAATCTTGCGATAAGAACGTTATTCTCATTGGGATCTGGTTGGATTATTTGGGCATCAGATCAGGATGAAGATCAGACCTGATTGAAAGCCTTTGCTATTGACAGATTTCAGCGAAAGGTAGGTGAAAGCCGAGAGCCTGGTTCACGTGAACGGTGCCAGCTTTGATTTCCTTTTTTAGTCTCCTCTCATCACAACGGAGCGTTTTCCTGACAGACTTTTCCCCTGATTAAGCTAGACTCTTTACGTTCACCGAGCTAATATGAGTAATTGTTGTTCCCGGCGTTCTCTTTTGTTATGATCAATGTGAGGTTTTCCAGCCTCCCCAGTTTGTTTGTGTCCCATTTTTATCTTAACTGATCAGTCTTTGATATTCTTCTTGTCCGTAATTTATTGTCTCTCCCTTGCCCCGAGAGACTGAGCTGCTTGATTCTGCTTAGACGTAGAATACAGTGGCCACTCATATTTTTCGGTAGGGTGGCCAGGTCCTACTAACATATTTTCATTTTTTACTTTGAATATTTTGTTGTGGGGTTTGAATCAATTGTAAGAATGAATGAAATTAGCTTGGTTTAGGATGGTTAATGATGACCAGTCTCATTAGGCCTTGTACCACAATTGTATGTTTCAATACAATAAATGACTACTACGACGCAATACAATTAGACGATGATGTATTTTGGGTAATCAATTACCTTTATTCTTGATAATAACAATGCTTATACCTCTGAGAACTTTTGGTTAAATATTTTTATTCTTCATAGTAGTTAAATCTAAACTACGAAACTTTTTGGCATAACAACTGACATCAGTCTTAATAATGAAGGATCACAAACTATGATGTATTTTGGTTGATGATCTGTTTTTTTTTTATTTTCTTTAGACTAACTAACCTTAATTAATTTTGATAATTAGAAAGCTTAGATTAAGAGAACGGCTAATTATTGATAATGATGAGCCTTAGACACTAAGATACATTCGCTAAACAATATCCGTTATAGAAGATAGCGCCCAACCTTGAAGAATGTGATATTTGGGCATAATATTTATTCTTGATATTTCTCAAATTAGGCTTTGTGATTTGACTGACTCTACACTTGAGAGAGGCTAATCTTTTAATAACTTCTGGTAAAACGACAATTGTTATTCTTATCAATTACAAATCCTCGACTTAGATTAAGAGGGTGCGTGTCTTTAATCTTAATATTGCCATTTTGAGTAAGGCTGCATGTGGTAA
Source organism: Acanthosepion pharaonis (assembly GCA_903632075.3). Lineage (NCBI taxonomy): Eukaryota > Metazoa > Mollusca > Cephalopoda > Sepiida > Sepiidae > Acanthosepion > Acanthosepion pharaonis. The sequence goes on along the minus strand of CAHIKZ030005598.1, from coordinate 1,156,379 downwards.
AAGAAAATCTGTCTTTGTTTAAAATACTGAATAAAACTTGATGAGACTGCGCTTCGGGCAAATGTTTGCAGATTTAAACCCGAAAGTCTCAATGTCAAATGTCTGACTTTATAAAACTAAGTGGCCAAGCTTAGTCAAAGTGATCAGAGGTTAACATGTCTGCCTTCATAACTATCAATAGAATTGAATGATATCGAGTAAAATGACTGTTTTTTTTTTTCAATTTTTGAGAAAAATTTAGATTAATAAGATAGAACCGAAACTTAGACGAGGAATGCACAGAGCCAAAAGCTGCTTTATTTTTTAATTAACGAAGCTTATTCTAAGAGATTTTATTACCAAATGTTTGCCTTTCTGTTTAATAAGCTTAAACATGTACAACATCAGATAAGAGTGACTGCTTTGATTATTGATAGCAAACACATAGACGAAGAAGGCTCTGAGGCAAACGTCTACCTTTATTCTTGATATCAGCTAGCGTAGATTAGTCAAGTATAAGGTGAAATCTCCGTTTATTTTTATGTGCTCGTAATTTAAATAAGTAGTTAGTAAACTGTGTTGAATGAGTCTCCTTTTTCCCAAGTCTTCGATTGCTTTAATATATTTACTTTATTGTTTTCCTCTTTTTTTTGCTTTTCATTTTCTTTCAGAATGAAACGGAAAAAATCAAATAAAAAATAAAACAAAATGTCTGCTCTTTAGTGAGGAGAATTCTTTCCAACCTCATAAAGTGCAGTAGATTCAAAATGCTAACAATAACTTCTCTTACAAATGGCGAACAATCTCCGTTTTTTTAATGATCGTTTCGACTTTTATTCCCGCCCTGATCCATAAACGCAATTACATTTTTATCACCAAAACACAATATTTTGGACCAGTGAAATTGGATTCCGTTCTGAGTTGCTTAGCCAGCACCCATTGGCTTTTCCTGCCGGCTGACGTCAACATTTCAACTCTAGTTATAATTGTCAATTAATTCGGTCATTCTTCTTCCGTTTCTTTCTCCACAGCCTAAACTGATTGTCGATTTATTTTGAAAGCCGATTTTCAGATGGTCGTTCGGTTCCATAAACGACATTTTAAATACGCTCATTACAAGCAGACGACAGTGAGGCTTGTTTTAGCCTCCGTCCCCTTAACTCTCTCAGCCCATACAATCAGACACCTACCCACCCTTTATTTTTTGTTTATTTATCTACATCTTCTTACCCAGCTCTCTCTCTCTCTCCACTCTCTCTGCCTGTCTTCATGGTCCCTCTAATCTATTCTCGTATCCTTTTCATTATTCATTTTTGATCCCACTTTTCCCGCTTTTTTTGCGCGCGCACGCATTGTCTGTCTGTCTCTAACTCTCTCTCTCTCTCTCTCTCTCTCTCTCTCTCTCTCTCTCTCTCTCGCCATAAAATTCTTCATCTTGGCTTACTTTATTTTCATTCACACCTTCTACCGCTTCTGATAAACGGAAGTTCGGGAATGGAGGTAGGAAAAATCCTTTACAGAAAACACTGAGTTCGGTGACGATCTGAAATTGGACCCGAGTTACTGGGGATGGATGGTTATGGCTAAGCGAAGCACAGAGTGGGAGCGTTTCCTTGCAAGTCAATCAACAGGTACCACTTAAGAAATTCGAAAGATCAACAGCGGGCCTCTTATATTTTTCGAGCTATACCCCAGTCACCCGACTACCCAACCACTCACAATGTTGACCCCCCAGTTCGTGGAACTGTTTCAAACAGAAAATTCGGACTTTTCTTATCTATAGTGTTCACTAACGAAAATAACACAGGGGTCAAATATCTCGAAGTCTCTGTAAGGTTTTGTTTTGTGCTAGACTTGTAAAATGGTGGTCCAGAACTTTGTCTGCTAAAATAAATAAAGGAATAAATAAACTAAAATTCTACACTTTTCCCAGCTTACATGGAAACAATATTTAAACGAAGCCTGTTCTCTTGTTGGGAGATAAATAAAATCTATCAAAATCACAAGCGCTTTCTTTTTCCTAACTAACATGATCAAGTTGATTCCCCATACTCGATCGAAATAATGATATTTGAAATAAAAGACGACATTATCGAGCATTTCTTGAAATATTAGCTTTGTTATTCTGATGTGTTAACCGTGGTGGATGAAATATTTCAATATGTTGATCCAGAATGAAAGCCCCTTAATCGATAATGAAAGAGCCTTAATCGATAATGGAGAAACTGAATCCTATTGCTTGACGATGAATAGTATATCTTCCAAAGAGGAAAAAATATTGCATTGCTTAAATAATATCAACAACGACTGACTTTAATGCACTCATCTTGGTAGAGGATCAAATATAATTAACTCTCGGTGAGAATAGCTTCTTCCCCAGAATTTGTGCATTGTGGAACTGACATTCGAGGGGATATCACTACAATTTTTACCATTTCAGGTCGACAGTCAACCGTTATCTGTCCTACATATACTCATAATATGCACCTGTTGCTCCGACTCTATAGATCCTTACAACAACCTCTACCTTGAATGGCTCTGGTATTAGGCCGTGGATTGGGTGAGCAACAGTACAAATATATTACAATTTTATTGGTTCTTTGAGATTTGTTGCATCTTCACCAGAGGTCCATAATTTCCGATTTTGATCATTCTATTTATATACTAAGGATTAATTTCTTTTTGCTAAACTAGCAAACAGAGACAAAAGATTGGCGCATAACAGCCTAGATTGTAGCTGTATATATTATCTGGGAATTATATTTCTCAGATAATATATAGAACTACAATCAAAACTGTGGGGTTTTTTTTTACCGAGGATTGTTTCAGTTTTTTTTTTTTTAATGCCATGTTCTTTCAGGACGTAGGCGATTATGACTCTTCACAGCTTTCTTTTCTATCTTTTCTCTGAATTGCCATAAATTCTAGGGAATGTAGATTCCAAATGCATTCTCCATGCTTTGAAATTCAGAGTTTCCCTTGTATTAGACATTTTTCCACCGAAATATACCTGTCTATTTAACCCATGCCTGGGAAGCGAAGTAATAGATTCATGACAGATTCCTAGTGTGTTTTTGCAAAAGTGAACGGAACATAGTAGCAGAATTCATTTTCTGTACCGATATCCGTTACACTACCTGCCCTTCTGGTTAGCAAATTGAAAATAAAAATGGAAAATAGGTTAAACCTCAGATAATTTCACCGCTGCTCGCATTCTCTAGAAACAGGAAAGCTAACTTTTATTTCATACTATCTAAATATAAAATCCTATTACAATTATTTCCACCTAAAGCCAATGAAAATGTGAATTTCTGTTGACAACAATTTAGCATTTGTTAGTTAGTAACACATAATAAATGAATATATTTGGTTGAGATTTCATGTAAATCATGTCACAAAACCCGTAACTAATGAGGAGTGTAAAGATTCCACGTGTACTGCAGGCACAGCAGTAATGGTGTGTCTCGTGCAAGACATCCCATTCCTGTTCTGACTGGTTCTGAATATAGAGTTTTCCTTCTCTTAGACTGGTTGCCACGAGAGAGCCTGGTCTATCCTGCTATTTAACTAGATACCGCCATGGTCTTACTAATGAAAAACTTAAAAAAAAACGCATTTTAAATTTTCATTGTATTTAAATGATGCTAGTCAAAAGTTAATCCGTAAAAACAAAAATAATTTCACTTTATTTAAAGATTTTAGATATTTTAGGATACAAATATAAAACCAAACCCACTTCTACTTCGTTCGATTAACTAATTTTATAGAGGCCGACAAAAGAGAAATGAAAGCTCTTTAAAATATTTTTCAAATCCGATATATGCCCCAGATATCTCTTTCAAAGAAAAATAGTAAAGTTAAAGATTAATTAACTAGATTTTGAAAAATTTTACTTAATTTTTGCTTAAAATACATTTTCCATCAACAGGGTATGTTGTTGCTTGGCAACACATTCAAAGACCAAACAATAGTCTCTTCCCACGCGTCCAACTCTTTAAAATAATTGCGCCATAAATCAAATCGAATACGTAAAGCCATACCTGCCACAAGAAACTTCTTTTCTTTGAAGAAAAAAGTTTACAAATATTTAAACTTCATGAAATTTTAAATATTAGATAATTTTGAGTCTCTCACATTATCAAAAGGAATATGAAAAATAAAAATAAGGAATTTTTTTTTAAAATGGTTAAATAATATGACTCATTACAATACTTTTTTGATAATTATATTGATATCAAAATATTTCATTGCATTCAACGAGATCTTTTGAATTATTTTCATGAGGAAATTTATTGAACGAAAAATAAAATGGGAAAGAAGTTATTGAATCGATCGTTAATTCTTTTTGCTTTTTTATTCCTTTTCGCTACCAATGTCATAAAACATTTTTGATACATTAGAAAACATTTTAGAAAAATTTGGGGAAATATAATACAGATCAATGACAATACCTTAATTTATTCTCTAGAATTCAAGTAATTTTAGTACCTTTATTTTTTGACTGTGTTGCTGACATTATTATGATAACAACACAAATGTGATTAAACCGGCTAAAATACTATTAACATGAGTAGATTAGTTAACGCTTTCTATCATTTTTTTCTTTTATTTTTCCGTCTTGGATTACAACTCTTTTTTTTATAGCAGTCTTCATGAATTACTGGTCGAGGCACATAGTTCAGAATTTGATTTTTGAGTTTCATTTTTGATCTTCCGTAGAATAAAAAATCGAACAGTTCTGAAATTAAAACATGTATAATTTTTAAAAATGTTCATATTAAACAAGACCATGGGCAACCTCTTTCGAACAGTAAGCTTGATTAGATATAACTAATTATAAGGTTGACCGCTATATTAAAGAAAAATTCAAGGTCATTTTTCCGTGAAGGTATTGCAGCCATTTTATCTGTAGGAGACCTTACGCCTTGACAATGGGGGGAAATTGATTTGTTTCTGGAGAATATGTTTTTTATAATTCAAATATTGAAGTGATACAAAATTCCAGAAACATTTTACTTAACCATTGAACACTATAGATCTTCTGAGGACAGTTTTACAGCGCCAGTCAACGAGGTTCGAACTTTGTTGACTAGCGCTGCAGAATCACAAACAGAGTCCTGCACTAAATAACAGAAATGAGATCACTAAACGACTTTCAACGGTAGCAACAACTAAAATCTTTATCACATGTAACTCGAAAAGAAAATAACGAAAGTTGGTGACGTTCCACACTACTTTGAACAAAAGGTTAGGAAGGAAACCTCCGACAATATTGGAAAGAGTGATAACAGTAAACATGAGAAACCCATTTTCCTAACAAATTGATTTAATAGCAAGATTTTATAAATTTCACTGACCATATCACTTGCTGTTTGGTCAATAAATGCCGAATGTTTCTATATAAGGAAACAGTTAACATAACCTTTCCCAGTACTATGGATGTGGCTTAGTGGAACTGTACCAACCACACAGTACAAATCAAGGTAAGTTAGTCGAGTGTTGAATAGTTATTCTCCTTTAACACCAGCTTTCATAAACTTTCTTGAGTCAGTGTGAGTCAACAAGTGAGAATGAATAGAAACAAAAAAATTATAATAAACTTTATACATAAAAGTAAGCTTGCTATTCAGAAATCCAACCAGAACGCAGTATTAGACTATGAATTGCATTTCGATCAGTCGAAATCCCATTAACTGTTCTTATTCACGATTGAACATAAAAAAGATCGATTGGAAAGATAGTATTTTAATTTTTAACATAGTATATAACAGATCACTGCTGGTATTCCACAAGCTTCGTTTTGTCCTCAAAAGTTTTAAAAATATTTAGAAATTCAAAACGTTTAGTCATGAATCTCAGTGAAATTCAAGAATTCTCTCAAATGAATTTTATTAATTAATTCAGATTAACATACTAGTTTATAGTTAATATGATGTGAATAATGCAGGTAGCTTTCGCGTGAGTTCGAGTCTAGCTAAAAGCTACTTCTTTGTTCAAGCTCTCTTTAATTGAACATAAAGGCTGAAGAACAGATCGACCAAAAACATTCAGAAAAAAATGAATATAAATATCTTCTTTCGGATAAAATTTCTGTTTTAAGGAATTGTCGCAATAATTTTGTAAACATGACAAGCATCGAATAAACATTTTGATTCAACAGGTGATTTAATTTAGATAATAATAGTAACAAATGGTAGGTAAAAAAATGTGGAATTTAAAAAACAGGTTTCTGCACAAAATATTTTATTCATTTTATCGCATTCAATCCTTTATTCAGAAACTACAATTTTGTCCAGCACATTAAAATTTCAATGTCTGTTTCTTCTGCAGATTTTTCACTTCTATTTTGGTTCTTAATTAATTGCACAAACATAGAGAAAATAGTCACGCTAACAGCAAATCTAAGGTTACATAAAACCAGAAACAGAAAACGAAGATTAAAAAAGAGATAAAAGGAAGAACATTAGAAAATACGAGTTTAAATGTAAGAGACAAGTGGAGTCATGAAATAATAGACAGTCTTTTTATCAACATCTGTGAAATTTTCATAGATTCTGCTTGTTTGAAAAGAAATGTATGAGAAACAGATACTCTAAACAAAATAAAGAAGGCAAATACCATCACCAATAATAATAATAATCTAAACCTCCAGAAATCCCTCCTTAAAAGCATCTCCATATCTCAGTGTGAAAATAAAATCAAACCTTACTCTCAACCCCGACTGTTATTCCTGACCCCAAACATATAATGAAGAATTTTCTTTTCACTAATGTCTCTTAAAATTGTCAAGCAAGTCTAAAAAAATGTTTGCTAGAAATAGAGAAAGAAGGGTTGACCAACGAATGAAAGTGAGTGATGCGAAATGCATTTGTCTGAAAGGTGAGAGAGATTAGCATTCGGAAGGAAGGTGGGGTTGGGTACTAGAAACGAAGGTTGGCTTGACCCGATGCAAAGTAGTAGGGCTAAAAAGATAGATGAGAGTCAGGGGGATAAAGTATGGGTGGGGGAGGTAGAGACAAAAATCAGCAGAACTAAAAGATAACTGTTTGAAAAGATACACGTGAAAACTATGAATTTAAGATAATTCAGATATTGGTTGGGTGGACAAAAAAAAGACAAAAGAAAAATCTCACTAGAAGAAAAGAGAGGACATCTACGACGCTGAGGAAGTGAATGCCAAATGTGGGAGGGGGAAAGTCTTTTTCATTTTTAAGAAACCGAAAATATCGATTTTGAAATGAGAATGGACAATGTTCTGGCAATGAATATTCTATTCGTTGCAAGAAACAGGAGGGAAGTTAGGGTGTGCCTCGTCATGGAAGAATGATACCGAGTTCGATCCTCACCTGTTCCCTCACGCTCATAGATATGGCCTTTTAACTAAGATTACTTCGTGAGTCAGTTGGATCAAGAACTTTTCAACGCGCTTTCCTTTTTTTTCCTGGAAGTTCTCTAAACTGAAAAAGCAAGTAAAGATTTCGTCATTTTCACATATTATCTCAGTAGCGTTATTATTATTTACTTTGATTTCTTGTATATACTTATTTCTTTCCGAGTTCCAACCAGAAACCTAAGGTCAGAGATGGCATTATGACATATTCCACTGAGTATTTTTGAGGAAACAAAGAACAAAAAAAAAAAAACAAACAAACCTAAGATCACACATATTTTACATAGATAAGGCGTGGGCTGTACTTGTGAGTACAATTTTTTGTATTTCTTTAAGGCTTGGGCTACCAGTAATCTCTTCAATGAGTCTATCGAAACCTTTTCCAATCAAACTGAGGGCTCCAACTACAACTGAAATTGATGATACCCTCATGTGCCACATGTTTTAGATTTCGATTTCAAGGCTCCTGTATTTTGATAGTTTTTTGAATATCTTCAAAGATACATAACAGTCTGCAGGGACTGCCATGCCAATAAGAAAATTATTATTATTATTATTATTATTATTATCATTATTATATATTCGTCACCCCTATCGGAAGTTTTATATTCTGTAGTTAACTCCAAAATAAATAATTCAAAATATCGTATATTAAGACCATTTAACACCTATCTAGCTCGTTGCAGCTAATCAAATTGGAATCGATTCCACAGGTAGTCGGAAGATCTCTGGGGAGTCATGCTGTCCAGAAAACTGTCATAGCTCCCTGATATTAATAGATGTAGGACCTCGCATGCGAATAGACTTCTACATCTATTTCCATAAATGTTCAATGCCACGGTGTATTATCCTATTAGAATAACTCCCACTTGTTGGAGTCCACGGAGTCCATACATGATTGCAAATAGTTACGAGGCATTGTAACGTAGAGACCATCAGTCAATGATATATTTAGGCGGACTAGTAAAACCAAACCATATTATTTGAACATACAACACAACATCATGGAACTACTCACTATCAGCTTGCCATAATTCACAACTAAGATCCATGACCTCATGGGTCGGTGACATTCTTGAATCTGTTCTCGAGACCATATCGCACGTTGCCAGCTTTCCACGGTTCATTTAAGAACATCAGGACCCTAAGTGAGGCGTTTTGTCTGGTGTTGTTGTGTTAACAGGGTCATCCTGGTGGGTCTTCTGTTCCCATATCCTAAAGAAGTTAAATAATGCAGAACCGACCTGCTGGATATGACTGGTACCTCCCGCATTGAATGTGGATATGATTTGTCGCTTGTTTGGTAGCACAAATAATTCTAGGCAGAATTTCTGGTCATGATCATTCATGATCGGTCACTCTGCTTTCCACACTAGGAAAAGATTTCCAGTTATTTTCTGTCCATTCGTGATACCGTAACTATTTCAGAAATTGAATTTCCTATTCATTCGGTACGCACTACCTTGCTCAGTTCGAACTCCGAGAAATTACTTCACCTTGCCATGACCAAATTTGTTAAGGTTCATATTGATTTAACAGATATCAGGGCACAACTGTTATAGATCTGTGCATTTCATCTTTTAGTTTAGCTAATTGTTTATGACATTTTATGTTTCTTACTAACTTAGTAAGAAATTTCATAAACAGATACTTTTTAGGATACAATAAAGGAGCTAAAATAAGCAATTTACGTAGCGTGTTTAATGCAGCGGACAAAACTAGGAATTTATATGAATTAAAGCCCACAGAACACAACAAACTACTCAAGGAAAACATTGGCTAAAACATTAAAAACACGAAAAACTACAGAACGCGATATTAAGATGGGAGTTAAAAATGTCGCCCAAACATTAGACCCAGACGACCGAATAAATTGCAGTCCTAAATCACAAGCATTCTTTTCACTAAAAAACCACAAAGAAAACTTCAAAACAAACATACAGACTCATAAACTTAACCAAAAATGAACTAGGTAAAATAAGTAAAACAATACCAGAAATAATTAATTCAGAGCTAAGGAAGAAGGTAGGAGTAAATCAGTGGAAAAACACAAAAACAACTATAAATTGGTTCTGTAACCGAAAAAAACAAACATGATTACGAATTTATACAACTAGAAATAAAATATTTCTATAACAGAAGCCATGCTAGACAAGGCCAACTAATTAGCTTAGGAACAAATAAGAGTAATCAGAAACGAAGTAAATATCATTAAATCCTGAAAATCACTATTATTAGACAACGAAGACTCGTGGATAAATGATAAGCTTTGATGGCGCAGAAATAGGTATATAATTATTCCATGAACTAAGTAAAAAAAATCGATAAAATATAGTATAGGCCTCTACAGAGACGATGGTCTCATAATCGTAAGAAAAACAGCACCTGAAAAATAATCATAAAAATTTTCAAAAATATAGGATTCGACATAGACATAAAAATTAACCTAAAAGAAGTAGATTTCCCCGATGTCGCATTCAAATGGTACATATCAACCACACAAAAAAAAAACAATAACAAATCACTTTAGATAAATAATCACGAAAATAACCAATAAATAATCAAGTAGATGCAAACAATTGATCACAGGTTATGTAACAATTCTTCCAGCGAAATTACCTTCAACAAAGCTAAGGAAGATTATGATATAGCCCTAAAAGATAGTGAATTTTTAGCAATACTCACATACACACCGCAAAGTAGCCAACAGGAAAAGAAACGGGATGGTTCAATCCTTTTGTACAACAAAAAGCGTAAAAACAAACGTTATATATATATATATATATATATATATATATATATATATATATATATATATATAATTTTTTTTTATTTTTATTTGATATATTTGTTTAATATTACTTTTAGTAGATGCCCGTATTTCAGTAAACGCTCTGTTTATCTTATTATTTATTTCAACTGCCAGGCCGCATACTTGAGAAAATTTATTAAAGAATATGTGCCCTCCAGCAAAATTCAAAACTGCGTCGTCCTCATTTTCAGGTTGAGCCACAGTCTGATCAGGTGTGCTTTGTCCGTTCGGCTCCGAAGAGCTTCATAATCATAAGTGGTTCTATTTTGTGAAGCTTTTCGTAGTGGAGCGGTGAAAGCACTTCGAATCAGACGGTGGTACCACCAAACAAAGGGAGACACAAGTTCAAATGTTGATAGAGGTCATTTTCTTTGTTAAGATTTCTCTAGTACGCAGGCCGGTTGACGAAACAAATACTGTTTACAATAAACGGAGCGTCTACGCAAATACCGCTATCCACTACAAATAACGCTTGAATTAATATATATACATACATACATACATATATATATATATATATATATATATATATATATATATATATATATATATATATATATCACAGACACACACATATAATTACATGGGGCCCTGTTCAAATGTTCGACAACCTTAAGCGGTGGAATTGTTTCCTCGAAAGAAGCTTCTATCTGATAGGCTGTCAAGTTACATCAAGTTATCCCAAAATGGTTTCATACTTTTCTGAGCAGGACTCCAATCTTTATCACACACTCTCTCTCTCTCTCTCTCTCTCTCCCACACACACAATATCCTCTCTCTCTCTCTCCATCTCTCTATTCCTGTCATGTCCCTTGGCGACTTCAGAGATTATTGGTCATCGCAGCTTTCGATATTTATAGTTCAAGTCTATATATCTCCGAAATCCTTAGATTCCCTTGCTTTTGATGCGTCCAGTTTGTTAAATTTTCCAGGCCGGGTTTTGTACCCCCAAATCCCGTTAACTGATGGTTCGTTGTACTTCCTATTCTTTGTAAAACCTGATTTATTACATTATCTTTCCATATGTATTCTCACCTTTCTTCGGTAAAACAACGTCTGTTGCATCAAATTGCTCTCTTAACTTGTGGTGAATATGTCCTGCATTCGTAATCCCTTAGCAAATTAGACACATTACTTAGCAGCCCAGCACACATTTTTAGTTCTTATATACATTTTTCTATGCCGTAAAAGGTTGCTTAGTTTCTGGAAGCACCTTGCGGTATTCTCATGTCCATTTGGATTTCTGTCACACTTTATGCATCTGATTGATTTTGACATCCCCTATATGCAAAATTGCCGCTTACGCCTGTCCTTTTTGCTTGCAACTATGAATTCATCTTTCTTACAATCAATTGTTAGTTCATTGCCCTTGATTTTGTTAATATCTTTAATAATCCTTTCAGGTTTTCACTTTCGTTCGTCAACAATTCTCTTACACTACACAATTCTTTCTGAACGTTATCCGATGTTTGGCAGATTAGTTTTGTATTGCGACTGGATTTTATCCTCGTTGTAGCCTTATGTCAGATTTGATTCGAGTAAGTCAATATTCACATAGGTACTTGCTTATTTTTGTCGAACTGACGAAAAGAGAAAGTTTGGGTCGGAGGGGCAAGGAGATAAAATCACAGGAAGCGAAGAACTGATAATTCTTGACTTCTGAGCTATGAAATGGATCAACGATAAAGAAGCAGATGGCGAGTCACAAGAACCACAAAAAATGACACGAAAGCCTCAAAAGGGTCTTAAAATGAGACAGGCATTCTAATAATGAAGCAGAAAGAGAAAAAAAACTTTTTTAATTACGCTCATGCGAAGTACAAACGGACAATTAATGGCGTCTACATATATTTCCATGTATGTAAGCAGATAGTCATTAACTGACTTAAGTATGAATAGACTGAAATAGACAGATACATATTAACACACTGAGATAGATAGATAGATAGATAGATAGATAGATAGATAGATAGATAGATAGATAGATAGATAGATATGATTAGACTTAGATAGATATTAACAAACATATATATATATAAAATATATATATATATATATATATATATATATACAAAAACAGTCCATAAATACTTACATGACATCTAACATTACTGTTTACGTAAAATATAAGTACTTACAAACGCTCACAAAAAAACGTTGAAAATTTCTTTGAAATCTCCATAATTACACATTTATAGACGGATGTGTCTTCACATAAAATGCAAGATAGATGGTCGAATCTCACGCAAAAATGTTTATACATCACGAAATGACAATGGCGATGAGCAAGTGGAATTTGGGACCGTTTTTCTGATAACTTTTTCAGTCAGTATCGTTCGAGAGAAGCTCATTTCATGCACCAACGGAAATCTATTTTTTATTCTGTTGTTTATTAAGCAGGACTGGCACAAGGCCACAGTCCCGTGGAACATTGTGCAAATCAAACTCTCTCTTCCCCCCTCTTCCTCCTCCCTTTCTCTCTCTTTCTTTATGGGCAGTGTTCCTTCAGGACATGAATAATCATTGTTTTCAACAACTCCTTTTTTTCATGACCCTTAATCCTCAAAAGTAGGTTACCTGATACCGTTTTCTGCTTTTCTTGCCTTTGATCTGTCCTGTGAGTGTTAAATTCGCCAAGCATTGTTTTCTTATTATGTGTCTAACATTTACACCGTTCTTGTTTTTTTTTTTTAACTTGCTTATATGTCGCGTTCACTGTCGATGGTATTCTCAACATTCGTCGGCAAAGCCACATCTCCGTCGCTACAAGCGTTATTTTTCGGTTACAATATTAATGAGCACTAAACAATGGCTACAATGCAACATTTCGGATCTTAGACTTTTAATATTCTATAGATTTGACTAGATTTTGATTTTTTTGGAGCCAATTTGTTTTTACTTGCAAATTTTGTTCTATTGAACTGGGACTGAAGTTGTATTTATAAGTCAGCATTGAATGATTTTAGGTGTGGATCCTTGTGAGAAGTTACAATGGATAACAAAATCCGAAACTATTCCAATGGAAATATTACGGCGACCAGAATAAATTATTTAGAAATTTTACCCTAGTCTGGCACAAATGCAAAACTGGAGTACGAATTAAATTCATGACAAAAGTGAACTGTTTTTAAGACCAATATGTAAATGATTACACTATATCAAGCGACCAAAGATATTCGTCATTTCGATTGTTCTAATAGAATATCACACTAAAGAATAAATTCCATCCAATAAGACGAGAGAAAATGCCGGATTAATTTAATAATAATCATGATATGGTAATCATTGTCACAGAAGGATTACAAAGAGTGTCTTAGTTTGGCACAGGGATGCTTATTAGAGGGTAGCCAAGGGCTTACATACATACATACATACACACGCACATATTCATATATATATATATATATATATATATATAAGTATAGGATTGTTTTAGACGGAATAAATTCCAATAACCAAAAATACTATTCTTAAAAGAGTGATCAATGCATAGTAGAGCAAATATTATTTATTCAAATATTATAACAAGTTATAACATCACTAAAACATGTTGATGTTATAATGTTTGAATAAATAAAAATATTATATATATATATATATATATATATATATATATATAGACACAGGGTGAGATGTATAAATTGTAGTCATTTTATATTTTTAATTTCCTTTTGTGCGTGTTGTTGTTTTTGTTGTTTTTGTTTTATTTTATTTTGTCGACTGCACAGTAGAGTAGGGTCAGTTGGGCACCGTCTGTGAGAAAAAGAGCACAATGACGCAACTCATGATATATCCAGTCAATATCTTGGTGTTTGGAGTGATCACTAGTGATGGCGACGTTATATCTTCATTCATCATCCCACAGAGCCTTAGACTTAACACCGAGGCCTTGAGGGGGTAATGCTCCTCTGTATCAAAATTTGCGAAACTATTCATAGGAGACACTCTCGCGACTATAAATACTCGCGATAATTTTTCTCTCTCTCTTCTCCCCTTATCCGCTTATTCGTCAACATGTAACCTCACAGAGAACGCATTCCCTTTGGGAAACGCATGGACAATATATACATACATACATACACACACACACACACACAAACACACACAGGTACGTGCACACATTTACTCACTACTCATACTTTTAACCAAAATTTTTTCACATTCGTTTTTTACACACTTTATTGTCTTTGTCGCATGTATACTATTATTGTTAATACATTATCATATTATTATTATATATTGGTTCTTGTCATTTCCTTCATTTATTTACGTGGACTCACATCCCGAGTTTGCCATGTTTATTGTGGGTATTTTATGAGACACCGGTGTTTATCTCTCAACGCATACACCCGCCCGCAACACCCTGTCAGACAATATCTACAACAGCATCACTGCTTAAGTCTGGTCACCTAACTCCACAGGCAGCAACACCTTTGATTATTATGTATGGGGCGCATGTGAGCAAAACTCCTTCTAACATGAAGGCAAGCATTATAGATTAAACAAGAAAACCATCCAGAAGAGTTGCAGGAGATTCCGAAGTCGTCTGGAGGTCGTGGCTGAAGCCAATGGCGATTTTATTGAATAAATTTACTCTTTAGTATTTCAAGATATTTTTGTGTAATTTGGGTAAATATATCTATTAAAATGAAATGTCAGTGTTGTTTTCATTTTTGCGTCATTTAGACGACAATTTATCGATCGCACCTTGCATCTAAAAGTGAACAATGAATTAAACACCAAGCGTCACCAGATAATTCATGCCTCAACGAAATCTTTAGACTACGAAGATGAGCTGAATATTTCATTAAAGGATGAAATAGAAAGCCGCCGCTTGCTGTTGACCTCAGTGTTCACTTTTATATTTATATTTACACACGCTCTATCTCTGATATTTAGCACCTTTACTCGTAAATGTAGCATACCTTAAAATAATATATATATATATATATATATATATATATATATATATATATATATATATATAATATTTATTTAAAAATATGATTCCAACTCGCGACATAAGAGGTGTCATGTTTCAAAACAAGAGCCGAAAACTTACCCTGACTTGACAGCTATGAAAGTAACTCTATACTGATACTTATTATTAACACCCAACACACGCCTACCCAATTTAAACAATTCGCCCTAGCTGTTACCATGCAAATTTTGATTTCAATTATTAAAACACGTAAAGTTCTGAAATAAGTTATTCCAAAAAAAAATTCGCTTGAAGATGGAACAGAGCTTTCTTTAACTCAATTTAATTCAAATAATTATATTGAAGTTTTCGGCTCTTGTTTTGAAACATGAGACCTCTTATGTCGCGAGTTGGAATCATATTTTTAAATAAATAATTATACTTATGCTCTACATTTGTATCGAGCACTATTTTAAAAAAATAATAACTAAAATGCTAAGGAGCTTTGGATCTACCTAACCAGTTCTTTCCTATTTTCTATATATTTTCATTATATATATATATATATATATATATATGCAAACAGAACAATACTTTCTAAATATATGCAAAATTAAAAGCAAAACCCAAATTATACCAAAAATATAATGGAGAATAAGGAATCAGCATCAGCCTACAAAAAATCTTTAAGTATACAAATAGAAAAAAATTCCGTAAGATTTTTTTGCCGTTAACAATAATTTTTTTTTTAAATACAGACGACATGCATTTAACGGATGTCAGAATTCATTGAAAAATACACCCTACACCTACCAAAATGTAACTAATAACTAATACAACAAAATACAGTGATAATGAACACGCAACCACCCCTTGTCTGGATTAATGGAAACGTGAATTATGAACTTTTGCAGTGCCTTTAAACCCCAGTAATTTTAAAAATAAGTTACTCCAAAATTCGCTTGAGGATGAAATGAAACTAATGTCTTTAATTTAATTACAAAATTAAATTCGAAGCTTTCAGGTTCCATTTTTGAAACATCGTTAGAACTGTGTAGCGAAAAAAAATATATTTTATATCGGTTAAATTATAATATATATATATATATATATATATATATATATATATATATATACAGAAAAATCCAAAATTACCTCATGTGTATATAGTCTATTTCAGACCAGTACTGCCATATGCCAGCCTTCTTCAGCTCTAGACTGACTGTCTCGGAATGGGTTTTTTTTTAGTTTAGTTTAGACAGCAGTCGGTGTAAATGAATAGGGCTACTTAAAGAGACGCCAAGTCTTGATAAGAAGTCTAGGTTGGTGAGATGGGCCGAGTGAAAGTTTACTTATGGTCAAAGCCTTTACTTGTATTTAAATGAATTTAGGTTCCTGCTAGTGGATCATATTAGTAAGTGGTGGGAGATTTAACACACACACACACACACACACACACAAACACACACACACACACACACACACACACACACACATATATATATATATATATATTAAGGTAATTAAAGATATTTTTCGTCCAATTTTTGGATTGATAGTTGCAGTCTATTCTAACTGTTATTTTGGCGGGAGTGGTTTGTTAATTTGTTTATTCATTTATTTACTTGGATTAATTTATTTTACTTGTTTTTTCATATTTATTTTTATTTAATATATTTTTATTTATTCTTTTCGGTTTTTGGTTTTTAAGTAACGTGATAAAATTTTTGAGATGAGTTCTGATCGTTTATATAGCAGTTTGTTATGATCGGAGAACGTAATTATGGCTACTTTTTCGTCCAATTTTTGTATTGATTGTTGTAGTCTATGCTAACGGTTATTTTGGCAGGAGTGATTTGTTAATTTGTTTTTATTTACTTTATTTATTTATTTGGATTGATTATTCTTACTTGTATTTTTCTTGATTATAGATGGCGGGTGATTGATTCATCTATAATGAAACAGATACCAAAATCAGTTAACCACAGGATTTCCGACAATTCTTCCAATAAAACCATATTTAACGAAGCTAAAATAAAATTACGAATTAGCCCTGAAAGATAGTGGATTCCCGGCAACATTCACATACTTACCACACAGGACAAAAAAAAAGTCATCAGGAAAAGAAATATCATATGGTTCAACCCACCGTATAGCAAAAACTTAAAAACAAACATAGGAAAAGTATTCTTCAAACTCTTAGATCAACACTTCCCAGAATCATGTACTCTGCACAAAATATTCAACAAAAACACAGTAAACTCAGCTACAGTTTCGTCGAGAACATGTCACAAATAATAAAAAAAGCACAACAGGAAAACTATCAACAAACCATCCGAACAAACTAAACACACATGTAACTGCAGAATGAAGATCGAATGTCCCTTAAACGGTAATTGCTTACAAAACAACGTAATATATCAAGCCACGGTAAAATCACCAGATAATGAAGAAAAATATACATAGGAGTAACTGAAGGGCTCTGGAAACAAGAAAACTATGCACGCCAAACATCTTTCAAAAATAGTAAATACGCGAACAACAAAATGCTTTCTAAGTATATCTGGGAAATTAAAATCAAAACGTGAATCACACCAAAAATATCATGAAAAATAAGGAAAATAAGATAACTACAACAATCATTCCAAAAGCCGCAAACTTTGCTAAGAGATAAAAAAAAAGGGATTATTATCTACCCAAATCAAACAAACTACTAAATAGGTAAACGGTTACAGAATAAGGGGCACTACCACAAGCAAGGTGCTAATACCACACTGGGTGGGGGGCTACAGGAAGTGAAAGAGAAGAGAAAGACTTTAGAGGGAACCAAAAACCAAATCCTAAACAGGAAACAAGTAATAAACCACTATTCTTGTTCAAAAGACCGAGGAACAGAAACATCTATGACAAAGTGGAAAAAATTCGGCTGACGCGTTTCATCCTTTGGGACTACATCGATAAAGTCCTAAACGACTTAAAATTAAAGACTTGTAGGTGACAAAGTAAGAAAGAGAGACAAAAGGGGAAATGAGAATAGGAAGGAAGAGAGTTAATTCCTGGCAAGAGAAATGGTCAAATTAAGCGGAAGAGGCACACTGATAGCATGAAAAGGAAGTAACTAAGAGCATGTTTAGTGCAAGAGAAAGAGAGAAATACTGACAGATTAATACGCCAAGTATGAGACGAGTGTCATGGATAGCAAGAAGGGCAACAATTAAGCGAGAATGTTGTTAGCGGAGGAGATAGCTAAACGATACGAGGAGATATGGCATTCTTGCGCAGAATACCAGGTAAGTAAGGTATCAAGTAGAGAGACAAAGACAAATGAAGGACTGGGCATTGCGAGAAAAGAAGAGAGTAAAAGGTTGACAGATTAAATGTCCGATATCTAGGTAAGAGACATTTTTTAATTATCACACTCCAAGCAAGGTGACAATATCACTAAGATGCAAGTAGTTACTGGGATTGACAGACAAGGAGTAAACATTAAGAGAAGGAACCAGAAACACAATCCTAAACAGGAAGCAAGGGAAGCTCTATTATTGGTCAAAAGATGAGTAAGGAGTGTCAACCGGGCGATAGTAAAAAGAGAAGGTGTAAGATGGAGAAGAGGCCATCATTCACAGAACACTAACGTAAATGGACATCTCTATGTGTCAAGAAAAGAGAAAGACGAAATAAAGAATTGTTATCGAAGGAGAAAGCAAAACGTTAACAAGAGATTTGAACCACACGCATAGAATGTCAGACAATATACTTGAATGTGTCAACAAAAGAGAAACAGATAGATAGATAGATAGATAGATAGATAGATATGAACAGATTGAGATAGATAGATAGATAGATAGATAGATAGATAGATAGATAGATATGAACAGATTGAGATAGATAGATAGGTAGATAGATAGATAGATAGATAGATAGATAGATAGAAAGCGGATTGTGAGCGTAGGATAAATCGAGACGCTAAGAGAAGAAATAACCTATATGCACAGAATAACAGGTAAGAGAGTTTTATGTGTCAATGAAAAAATATAAAAAATATGAGATAATCAGATATGCAGAGAGAGAAAGAGCAAACAATTTTAAAGGGTGGGTAAGGCGAAATGCTGACAAGGGAAAGGGATCATATGCGCAGAATGTCTTGTCTGAAAAATGAATTTGTCATGGAAACAGTCCCACAAATAGAGAGAAAGAGAGGGCAAGAAAGATATACAGAGGGGAATACCAAACATATTTATGGCTGAGGTACAAAATCAAAACTTAGATCGTTAAATTTGCTGACGGTTTGACCAAAATAATTTTTCCCCTTTCTCTTAATCTGTCCGCATATATGACTTTACATTTGGATACGATACTGAGCAGATACATCTATTTCGAGACTCAATGAGAAATCTGTGCACAATTCAACCTGGCCAAGAGATCTAAAGTACGTCAGACCTCATGACGGTTTTCCCTAGGGGAACATAGTTTCGAATCCTGGCGGAGAGCGCATATTTTTCTCTAAAAGTATTTCTCGAATATTCAGGCGAAAATAAATAAATAAATATACTGTTTAATAAATAAACTGAACGTCTATCCAAATACGCGTATCCACTAAAAATAACATTTACGTAATCCTATATATAAAGTACAGTGTATGTGTGTGTGTTTGTGCGTGTGTGTCCATACAACTCCGCTCACACTGGTCTGATTTCAAAGATTCATAGCTCATTCAAAAGCCCCAGAAAAGTAATACACAGGGAAAGATTTTCATTGAGCTCAAATTCAGGGTTGCCAGATTATGCGAAGGTAAAAATGTATATTAATATATTATCATAGCCATTATCATTGCTTTAATGGTCCAAGGAGAGTAACTCTAATTTTCCTTTTGTATTCAAAACTGCAGCTACCTTATAAATTTAAGCTAGCTTTAAAGCCTCCCAATCGAGCAGCATTTCTGTGGAGGAATCTTGATTTGGCCATCATCACAATAGCTAGGTGGGTGTAGATGCGATAGACATCAATAAACTACAGAAGAACTCAAAATTGATTGCTGCATTTAAGTATTGAATTAATGTTTAAGCTTACATTTTAAAAGTTCAACATTAATTCTGCTGCCAGTTAATTTAAAGACGATCCTTATTTTCCGTACAAACAATTATTTTTATTTCGTGAATGACAGAACAGGAGACAATTTATAAGATAATGTAATGTAAAGATGGGAAAACAGAAATTAGAATTAGTTATACATTCAACATTTGAAGAGTTAGAGAAACATAATAGCTAATTAAGTAAAACCTATATTATGGAATCTATATGAATAAATGGGAAATTGGAGTTCAATACTCCCAGGAATTCTGATATTAAAAAGCCCAGGTCTAGTTTATAGTACTTTACACACGGCATTTACTCTGTCTCCCCACTAAGTGCCATGTTCACCATAGTCTATGAATATAGAATACAGCGCAGTACGTAATCTGTTCAATGAAACAACGTTAAAGATTAACACTCACGATTCAGACACTCTGCTGAATCTGACTATATCGCCAATACCACCAGCAGCTGTTCCGTAATTCTTCAGTCTTCGATATCAAAGGCCGGCAGTGCATATTCGGGAAAAACATGGCCGCCTTTATACACGTCGCATTGAATATTTTGAGCTTTCTGATTGGTTAACCCTTCTATTGATGAACTATAAAATGAGTCAGCTCATTTTGGTTGGCTCACTAGTACACCAGGGTACGCAAAAATTCCAAGAACAAGGTCAGTTTTTAAGGTGTGACCCGAGCGCTTACACACGGGCTAGGAACAAAAGTTTCCCCAGCTCCAGCAACCGTCGGTTGCGCCAGCCTCGGTACGAGAACCGATCCCTCTCCCTGGTGCAATGAGAGAGCGCGCCCTTGGGCAGCTGTTCCCCAAAGCTGGGCACCTCTCAGTATAATTTTCCTTATTTACGAATCTGTCTTTTGACAGAGCCTCTCTTGAGCGCACGCTGCACGAAGACAGAGGCGCAACTGATGATAAATAATGTGTTACAAACTAATCGAGAGAGCAATTTGTATTTACTCAATCCACACGAGGTCAGGTTGTAACACAAGTTCGGTTTAATGTGGCGAACCCGAGCGCGTACACCCGGGCTAGGAAAAAATTTACTTGTCCAAACTAGGCATAGCCGTGATACTACCAGCGCAGGGACGGATTGCTGCGCTCAGTAAGTATCAATGTGTTAGAAACTACTCGAGAGAGCAGCTTACACACTAGGTATTTACTCTGTCTCCTTACTATGACAAATTGTGACATAAGGTTAGTTTTTAAGGTGGGGACTCGAACGCGTAAAACTGGGCTAGCACGAAATAAAAACTATAGACGAGACATCCCGAGGCATGTACAGGAGAACAAGAACAAAAATCTAAGCAGATTAAATAAAGGGTTCATTCCAAAATTCCTTGAAAGTTACTCGGATCAACAAGCACCTGATGAAGGCCGGAAGGCGCAACGGCCGAAATATTATAAGATGGGGACACTAATCCGTGTATAAATCATATATTTGTTCATATCTATGTACTCTACTCTCTTTTCTTTCTCTCTCTCTCTCTCTCTCTATATATATATATATATATATATATATATATATATATAGATAGATAGATAGATAGATAGATAGATAGATACACATAAGGATCTATACTGGAGTTGATAAAATTGCCGAATTATATTTTCGTCGGTCGAAATAAGCTTATTCCCCATATGATGTGATTTTGGATTTTGCTCCGTATTAAATAATACTTTGAGCTTTTTTGTGGATCAGTTTTAATATTTATATTACTAGGATACACTTGTATTATATACCAACGGATTTATTACCTTTACTATATATATATATATATATATATATATAGATAGATATATATATATATATATCAGTCTCGCATTATATCCTTCTAGCTTCTTCAGTTGATATGAATTAGTCTTCCTCTCTCTTCCCACACGCTCTCTTTCTCTTCGTGACAACAATGACTTGCATAATAAAATCTGACATCATGTATCTGCCAAAATCGATTATTTCGTTTCATGATAGTCCCAAGGATGGCAGTCTGTTGTGAACCGATTTCATATCCAATGATTTTCAGCGTACAACGATTTTTGAGTTAAAATGAATTTTCGATTTCATTAAAACTTCTTGCTAAATGTTGTCCGTTAATTTATTTGTTTCGTCTTCCATTAAAATATGTTTGTTGAAATGTTGAAATTTGATGTCCTATGTTCAGAAATAAATAACGATTTCAAGGACTTCGCGTGCAGAACTCGAATTTTCAGATCTTTGTGCTATTTGAATATTGCACAAAAATGCCTGTTTGTCTTGTACCTTGTCGTCATTGCTAGATTTTCAGATGTTTTTCAAGTTGCACTTCGTATCTTTCATTCATGTCAGAAATTGTGAGATCAACTTTATTGATTATCCAAATAGCTATGTTTGTTGTTCTATTCAAACGCTTCAATCGCAAACTTATCATTATGAAGAGGATATTCGTCTAAATAATTATTCTCTAAGTTAATATCCACTTAGTTAAACTAATTCTGTTTATTTTATCCTGATTAATAGTTAAGAAAAAAATCTTGTGAAATTTAATATTTCTTTTAATCTTATATCCGTTTTTCTAGTGAATAGGATTGTTTTTCTGATTTTATTGTATCTTATAAATTCGAACGGTTCAAATTTGATCAATACGATTCATACTCACGCAGGTTTACATTTACTGAAAAGGAAGAAATAATTTCAGTGTTTATAATTTGACACAGAATAATTCTAATCTTTTATCTATAGTAATTTACCTATATTCTCAAAAATTGCTATTTTTGTTAAGTCTTTGCTATTGTTTAATGGTGTAATGACATCAGATGACCAGTTTATAGCGGCGTTGAAGAAATAATTTTCTGGTGTTAGAGGAAGATGTATATTTATGTGTGATGGCTGTAGTGGATGTATTATTTAGTCATGACAAAAATTTTCCCCTACAACATCCGCCGCTCAGTGGGTGTTAGGAGAAGTCCCTGGCAGACAGAGTGAAATAATCCTGCAATAGTTTTACATGTGAACTCTTTAATTATATACACCGTACACTGTCAAAACTGACAGCGCTATTTACATATAGTTCAGTACTTTTACGGAAGATCAATGGAGTAGCTCTTTGCTCAGCCTAGAAGGGAAGCGAGAATAAAGGACTAACCGTAAGTTTTAAGTAAACAATGTATGGTTGTCAGCAAAAGAAACAACCTAGGATGGAAACTAAGGAATTGAAGGCACCAAATTCAAGTACAAACATTTAACTATCTAGGAAGTGTTTTGAAAGAGGAAAATGAAAGTCACACTGGAGGAGCGAAAGATGCCCTCCAAATGTTAAGCAACGTATTAAGAAACCGGAAAATTTCGTTAATATAAAGAAAAGAGTACTGGACTATTATGAAATATTGGTCTTTCTATATGGCATTGAATGCTGTACAATTTCATCACAGATGAAGAAGAGACTTGGGGCAAAAGAAATGTGGTTCTACAGGCGGATGATGAGAATACCATGGACTGAATATGTGAGCAAGTTTTAAGGATAATGGAAGTAAAAAAGAAAATTATACTTAACATCATAAAAAACAACTGTAATGTCTAGGGTCCATAATGAAGAGAGGGGGCTTAGAAAATGTAACACTTACAGGACATGCTAAAATCAAGAGTGACAGAGAAAATTAGAGAATAAACTACTTACCATGTTTGTTTAAATGGAAGTAGGAGGCATAGCAAAAAAAATCTCTGCTAAGAGCTGGAAAGGAAGTTGTGGAGAACCGTCATCGTTCATGCTCTAAAGAGACACGGTATATAAAAGAGAAAGAAGTTCATTTAGGGGATCATTGGTATAGTGGTATTTCTCTGCGCTATCCTTTGTCCCTGTACTCGAATTCAGGTAGAATTCTTTGATATATTTTATATATTGTGACTATTTTGGTGAAAAGTAACTGTTAAAAACTACAAATATTTGTTGTATATTACATAAACAGGTGTTAATATGACAATCGGGAATGCGAACATATTACATATTTTCACTTTTACCTAAAGCAGATGTTTCTTGCTTATTTTTCAGATTCCGCATCTCCAGGTGGACATTTTAAGAGAAGTCTGTGTTCTTACTGAACATTTTAAGCTTGTTTTGATGCCATACAAACTACTTAAAAAAAATAGTGATAAGGACGTATTCCACCTCAATAAGTCATCAATTTAAAACAATTAACAATAGTAAAAATTGATCACAATCTTAATCATTATGAAACAAGGATAATTATGATATCAGATATCAATAAAGAATTCAAATGTCTCTCTTCACACACACACAGACACACACACACACACACACACATATATATATATATATATATATATATATATATTCCCCCTCTTCGTTGGCTCAATACGTAAATAAATCAAAGCACCGATAAATAAATATGTAAAGGGATCTGAGGTTACCAGGTCAAACTGGTATCTAGGGATTCGTTAACATTACAATCTCATTTATCACTAATCTTCAGTGGAGGGAGGGGGAGACCGGCCGTTGTTGGTGGGGTCAGTGATCTTGGGTGAAAACAAAAGAACGCCACTGTTGACATAGACAAATTTACTTGATCAATATAACAGTGAAAGACGCATAGGTTGTTTTATATATATATATATATATATATATATATATATATATATATATATATATATATATATATATATATATCAATAGCAGACGGAGAAATTTCTTCATTTATTTACCTATCTCGTCACTGAATATCGACCGACCCAGATTAGTGTCTTCAGTTTTATTTTACACCCGCCCATCTCTCTCACTTTTTCTCTTTTATCTATCTATATGTGCTTGTGAAAGAGAGTGGGAGCTTTGTGTGTATATGTTTGTGTGTATGTCTGCGTGTGTGTGTTAGCTCTACTTAAATTCCTGGTGTATGATTAATATACTAGAAAGGAAACACATTTTACTTGATTTATAATTTCATATAGAATAACTGTAATTTGCTAATTGTGCTTCTCTTCTGCCAAAATGAAGAAAACGTTAATGAAATGAAGAAACAAAGTCTGCTCCTCATTCTTCAACTCTACTTTGCTTCAAGAAAAAACAGATCATAAGAAATAAAATAAAACTCCATTCTTTGCACTAATAATGTAGGAATCACTTGAGATTTGGTGTATTTATTGCCAAGATGCTTCTATCAATCGCAGACACGAATTCCATGCCTGCTTTTATGAGCAACACTGGAAATGGGCAAAAGTAAGTGGCGAGTAAAAAAAAAAGAATAAAACAAAGTTCAAATTAAATCTGTATTTTGTGTTTATGTGAGATTATGAGCCGCGCGCCATCTGGTGGCAGAGGAGTAAACCATATCCAGAGATGATCAGCTGTGTGAACTCAGTGACCCTTCGTTCAGGGTAGATTAATGGCCCTTCTGGCTAGTTCATTTTTACCGGGAACCGTCGCCGCCGCCGCTGAGAAAAAAAAAAAAAAAACGATGATGACCGGCAGTTGTAACTGAAATAGCTTTGCCCTAAAAGTTAGGGACTCTAAAATCGCAGCAAAGGAGTTTGTGTGTTACGAAAACAAGGACAGCTGAGGACTTTCGGCTCGCCTAACAGATGGCCCCGCTGAACATCAACACACAGACACACAGACAAATATATATCAGAATGAAACAAAATAAATGACTGTTTAAAAATACAATCTTACAACGTCATAACTTGACTCAAAAACAGCTTTATCAATCAAAGTAAGCAACATTATTATCGACATTGTTAGCAACGATCCTGCAATGAATATATTCTATCCTTACAAAATCTGGAGTCAGAGAAACTGACACACTGTTGGGAAATATTTTTGATCGGTTTCATATTGGTTGGCCCGTTTATGCTTTTATATGACCCGAAAAAGTGTTACTCAATCGAATATGAAAAACGGGACAGGTTCTCGGTGTATGGATTAGTTTTAACAATAAATTTGTTATAACTAACAGGACATAAGAAAATTGAACGTAAAATAAGCTGTACGAGTTATACTATTTACCATTGTTCGTACTGTTCTCATCTTCAAAGTCATATTCACAACGTTTCGGCCATTCTACGCTCCGGCATTCTTCAGATGATATACATTTGACTTTTGAACCGAACTAAATCATGAGGGTAGATTGTTCTAGTTCCACGAGCCATACCGTTTCTGGATAGCTCTGTTTCACTTATTTCACTTTAGTAACTCAACTTTCCAAGTTTTTTGTTCACCTCTACTATGGCCAAGTATTGACTTCACAACTCTTTGGGACAATCACTTTGGGATGACTTCAGCTAACGCTTTATAGCCATGTGTCCATGGAGTCATCAGTGAGTTCATTTTGAGGGCTTATAAATGTAAACATTTTTACCGGAGCTCATATTACAATTTTTGTTATTGTTAAGGTGTACTAGGTGAAGTTCGCCTGAAACTAAAAATAACCTAAAACCTCAAGTCATATTCTTAAATCATCACATCAGATTGAGACTTTCATATCGATATCATGCATGGCGTTAAAATCATTCAGAAACACTTAAACTGTCAGTTGTACGCAAGCGCATTTTCAGATCAATTGTTATCCAGTGACTTCGAGCGAGTGAAGAATATAGACTATAGCGAGAACAATCATTCGAACTTTGCGAATTGGCGCTACATATTCACAAAAAATGTACCAGATAACAGAAATCACATCACTTGAGGACTACCAACAGCTGTAACAACTAAAATGCTTATCAGATGTAACTCGAAAAGAAAACAATAGCATAATCAAGATGTTAGCGTCTCGTACTGCTTCAAATAAAAAGTTTAATACAAATACTTCCATTAGAACAGGAAAGATGGTTACTTCGTTCGGGAAATCTATTTTTCTGAAAAAAATTTAAGAAAAAGATTTTATATATTTCAACCGAGGATATCACTGGCTGCTCGGTCAGTGAATGCCAAATGTTTTATTATAAGGAAATGGTAAACATTACCATTGCCTTTTTAATTGAATAAGCCCCTTTCTGATCACACATTGTTCTCCCCCAAAATGCTTGCAATATTTGAAGCAGCAGAACTATAATGAGTCAAAACTGAAAGAGGCTGTAATAGATTACATCATTACAGTCAGTATCCCTTAACAATCAAATGTATTTTTTCTTTCACACAGAAACCACTTTTCATCAACAGTAAACACACGATGAAGAAAATGGTTACTTTTGAAACAAACATGTAAATTGCAGCAAATGACAAATCGTGCAACTTGCTGATCATCAATTAAATCATGAGGTCCCCACTTTTGTATTTTTTTTCTTCGTCTTGCTAATTTGCACCAGATATCGTTCGACTGTTGTATATGGATGACACTTAGGTTTGTTTCCAGCATCACGTTTGTTTCTGGATGAGCTCCCATGGCGACTTTTATTTCCTTTATTATCAAATAGGGTGGTAGCACCTGTTGGGGTCCTAGCTATGAGTAAATAGTGACCCCCCCCCAAAAAAAACACTATGAAATTATAAAAATACAAGCAATACATTTTTATATAAAAATACGAACAATACATATATATATAGTAAAATTACAATCAATACACGCATAATAACAAATTATAGCGATTTTACCCAAATCAGTTTAAAATACTACCAAACAACCAACATGAAAGAACACTTTTATAACATTAAGTCATATAATATCTGACAATTTCTTGAATCAAACTGTATTCCAAAATATAACTTCAACAAAACAACACAAAACACAAATCATCGCCTCTAGTAATCATGTCCACACAAATATGTATATACACAAAAGCTGAGTATCATCTACCATGTATTCAATTGTGAAAGCATAACATATATCATATTTTTATTACTTCAAAGCTCCCAAGAAAATTAAATTTCGGCATTAAATGACCCATAAGGTGTTGACATGCCGTTAAACAGACAAATCAATAAATCATGTAACTTGCAGTGGCGTAGCTAGTGTTTTTTTTTTTTGTCGACCAGGGCGGCCCCCAAAAGGAATACAATATTACAATGCACATTAACCCCTTTCAAATTAGACACACACACACGCACGCACACACACACACACACATATATATATATATATATATATAGTCAACGCCGAAATTATTCGTACACCCATCAATTTTTAATATTTTTATCCATTTCTCAGAATCTAATGCCCGTATGATACCAGGTTTTTTTCCATGTTTCTGTTAATGTCGTACAGTGTAATCCGGATATAAGAGAAACCCAGATATAAGAGAGATTTTCTTTGGTCCCAAAGTGTTCCCATACTTACCTAAACAAAATAGACCAAACCCGGATATAAGAGAAACCCAGATATAAGAGACTTCTTCTCCGGTCCCGACAACTCTCTTATATCCGGGTTACACTGTATTTATAACTCCTCACTGATAAATTATGAAATAAAAGTACAATTGTGTTTATTTATTTTTTAAAGAATAAAACTTGGGATATGTAAAAAAAAAACAAAAAAAAACGGAAACGTTGCTCCTTTTTTTCAAAATCGGGAAAACTTTAAAAACTCTTTCTTTACGATATTAAAAGTAAGGTAACTTGTTTTTATTTATATAACCTTTGTTTTATTTAAAAAGAAAAACAAAAAACACATTGTACTTTTAATTCATAATTTATCAGTTTTTTATTTCAATTCTAACAAGTGAGGAGTCATAAATTAAATTCCACGTTAACAGAAACACGGTTCTTTTTTCTCTTAACAATGTAAAAACTGCAATGTCTTTTTTAAATTTTTTTGTTTTACGTAGTTGAATTATTAGCAAAGTAGTAAACTAAGAATTAAAAGTTCGATAAAATTAATTTCACTCTTAAAAACTTAAATAAACGTCATCATACTTTTATTTCTTAGTCTATTTTACATATTAAAACTTCAACTATCTAAACAAAAAAATAAAACCTTGCTTTGTTTACTACCGGGGAAATTGAAAAACAAATATGCCTAATTTTGGACTTTAAATATAGTTTCTGCACTTAAAAAATATATTAATTTTCAATTTTCTGTCGATATTTCCGGGAAAAATTGAAATGCATGTGATATAATTAAAGCATTGAAATTTCAATTTATATATTTATCTATTTTATAATTTATAAATAGTAACGATTTTATATTCGTATTAAATCTAGGCCTGTGATAATACAAAAAAATCAATTGGTTCACTTATATATTTAATTTTTTTCCACTAACAGTTCACATGAAAAAGCAAAATAAAAGAACTGACACCAAAGTCTGAACTTCTCCCATAGGTGTGAAAAAATTGATGATTCACTAAATTCACTTAATACAATCCCACGTCAATCAAATTAAAATTGTTCAAATTTTTTAACACTTTCTGATCACGTCTTGTAAGTGGGGTTTATCCCCACCAGCTGACAGCGAGTTTTGGGGACAATTTTTTTATTGCTGGCTGACTGGATATGAGCCAGCCATGGCTTCATTTGAACCCTATCTGCTTCCTTACGCTGCTTTTTTTTTTTGCAAGAACTATTGAAATTATGCTGTTGTTTTTTTCTTTTCTGTAAACTCACTGTGGACCAAAAGTGCCGCCCCGGGTGGAGTGCACCCCCCAGCTACGACACTAATAACTTGCAACTCTGACTCGCTTGTGTATCAAAATCACCAAAAACAAATTTTGGAAACCAGTGACACAGGTTCTCTTCAGAAGCTGACTTTATCAACCCAACTAGAAGTTGTGTTGCCGGTGAATTAAGAAGTACTAGGGCTGAGTTTGAACTCATGGAATATAATCACACGAATATTGTTTCTAATCATCTTTGATCAATATTCTACGCATATAATTTTTTAAATAATTAAAAATATTCAACCGTATACAATTTGATAAATACACACTCTATATCAATAAATGCTCTATCTCTGATAGTGATCATACTGCTTCTATATACATATAAAATTTTAGACATATACATACATATATACATATATATATATATATCTTATTATAATAAACGTCATATTTAATGCGTGCTATCAGTTGTTTTCTTTAATTTCTAAAACAGTGAAATTAATAACAACCGGTTTAGATGATACCAAATAGAATTCGAGTAAGAAGAAAATATAATATTTATAGTAATATGAAATAATGTCGGATAAATAATCCTTTGAATATATATAGAACTAAAAGATAACATACACTCACCACACAAATTCCAAGCAAATGACCACGGAGGGAATTCTTAGTCAGGAATCTGCCATTCTCTATCTTAAAAACAACTTCAAAAAGGTCATTTGACCAACACAAGGATTGACCAAAATTAACGATAAAAAACATTCCTGTAGTTCACTGCGAAACAAACAGGGTTTTTTCTCTTCTGACGATGGCCATGCTGGCTAAAACTAGTCAAGGAACCTAACTGAAGTAATAAAACAAGAAAATTATAATATACAACCAAGTGTGGCTGAAAATTTTAAGTTTTAATATTTTATTCTTCGAAACACACACACACACACACACACACACACACACATATATATATATATATATATATATATATATATATATATATATATATATATTAATATATGATTAAGACACCGAGGTTGTTGAAACAAAATGGCTATTTTGTAGTGATTTTATAACATATTTATGTTATAATTTTTTTAAATAAATAATTAACACATATATATATATATATATATATATATATATATATATATATATAGATAGATAGATAGATAGATAGATAGATAGATAGACCTAGTGAGCCAGACAAATCTACTCAGGTTTCACCTAAGTGGATAGTTAGGTAGGTTTGTCTGGCTCACTAGGGTTTATCTAGGTCTGCTCTACGGTTGTATTGATCTCCTTTGTTAGTTAGTTGTTTACTCGTGTCGGGGTTTTTCTTTTGGGCTTCAAACCTGTATCTGTGCGATTTTTTTCGACAGACTTTCATGTTTCTAGCTCTTTCTTTTTTTAAAACCTTTTTTTCCCTCAAGATTGATTTGATTATTGGCAAATCAAAACTTCGAAGGTTTTTCGAAACGAGTATAGTTACCTATATTTGTATTTATACATACATATATATATATATATATATATATATATATATATATATATATATAATGTAAACATTGCAGTCAATACTCAAATGTGACAGACTGTTTCATGCTAGACGCAAACGTCAGGCCTAATTTCTATTCGTAAAAATACAAAATGGAGCACAAGGCCAAAAATGGGGGGGTAGGTAAAAGGGACGGTCTTCATCTGGCTTAACTTTAAATTTAGCTAGCCACAAACACTGACCCAAACAAACGACAATATTCCTTACACCAAAACAACGCATTCATACTTACCTTTCTTACTACAGCCACAATATCATATTGTCTCTATGAAAGTCCTAACTAGACACCCATAAGTACAAATAATTGTTTGTGGAGGAAGGGGAATAAAACAACAAATTTTAAAAATTTGCCACAAATGATTATTTACAAAGATGTACAAAACTATTTACAAGAAACTAAACAATGTTAGTAATAAAAACCCCACAGTCTCTAACTGTGCCAGAAACTGGACGAAATTAATGCTGGACTTTAAATAATATAAAAACATTCAATCATCCAATCACTCACTCAAAAATACACTCATTCAGAATAAGAACACATTGTGTTCAATCTTCGTCATTGCCAGTGCCACATTGCTCTAAAAAGAACTGGCCACAAGAACAAAGAACTTTCCATGCAACATGCGAACCATGCACGACAGCACTACGACCCTGCAATGAAAGAAGACGTGACCCAGAGTCTCGACCTCCTCAAAAGAGCGCCAGCAATTTAGAGATTTCTCCAATCACGCTAACCAAAGCCTTTTGGCGACCCAGAGGGCCTCACGAATCATCAGTCAGGTGAGTGATGCCTCATCGTTATTGAGACATTTCAACCCGGGCGCCCAAGGCCATATTGAGTGAGCCTCCTGCTTCGTCAATCAGCTCATCACAAACGCTCCCAACTAACTAAAACTTGATACAATGCCCCACAAGACAGCGCCTAGACGTTGGAGATGCCATCCAACACCCGCAAGTGTGGTTTCAGAGCAAGGCGGCATTCACGATAGAAGAAGCACTCGGCTCGGGTTAAACGGTCGGCCTCCTCCTCGCATGAGTGCACACTTCTCAGGAAAGGGAAGTTCTTACGGGATTCTTCCTTCCAGAAGGCGCTCTCCTCATTCGAATTGCGACACATTCGACCTTGGAACGCGATGCGAAGCATATCTTGACGAATCACAATGCTAGGCATAACCAGACTGCCTTCAAAAGGGTTATGCATCAGGATATTGTTCTTCCTGTGTTAAACATAGGCTACCCACCCCCACCCAGATTTAGGTAAAATTTAGGTTTTTGTTTTTTGTTCCTTATTTTTCTCTCTTTAGGTTACCTTAGCTAGTGGATGTTTTGCTCATTGGCTCCTATTATTTCTGTCCCTAATTTCTTTGTTTTAACTCCCCATCCCCTCCCTCGTCATGTGGTCAGTAATGTCAGTTCTCTGGTACGTGCGGGACGCCTTTTGTTTCGGGTGTGTTTTTTCGTATTTCTTGTTGTGTCTGAATGAGTGCATGGTTGAGTGAGTGATTGGATGATTGAATTTTTTTTTTTATTAAAGTCCTGCTTTAATTTCGCCTAGTTAACTAATGTTTCTGCAAAATTAGAGACTGGGGGTTTATTAGTAACATTATTTTGTTTAGTTTCTTGTAAATAGTTTTGTACATCTTTGTAAAATAATCATTTGGGGCAAAATTTTAAATTTGTTGTTTTTATCCCCCTTCCCCCACAGACAATTATTTGTACTTATGGGTGTCTAGTTAGGACTTTCATAGAAACAATGTGGTATTATGGTGGCTGTAGTACGAAAGGTAAGTATGAATGCATTGTTTTGGTGTAAAGAATATTGTCTGTTTGGGTATCTCCTCCTTAACTGAGCCCTCGTACAACCAACACCCTTCTCGACCGTACTGCTATCACTCTCCACATCAACGTAGTACACCACCCCTCATCCACAACACGCCCCACTTAAAGGATAAGCTTCTCTTCTTCTGCAGCTAAACAAAGTTGCACCTGACTCCCTGCTCAATCGCCTCCTCGTAGTTTCCTCCATCAAGTCCCTCCAACGAAATTATCAACGTTGCCAGTGCAACTGCAGCTCATCTTTACCGTGCTTCTGCTAAACGATTTGTCCAACGCAGGCCCCCACCCACTCTCGTTTTTATTTTTATCTCGTTCGAACAAAAATAAAGTAATTCAAAATGACTACTACCATTGTCTTTGTGGATATTTTACACACATATTTAAAAAAAATAATACAAATTTTAAATTCTCAGCTTCCCTCTTTTTTTTTGTGCGCATGCGTAATCGCATTAAATATAAACTTCCTAATGAATTTCGAAAAGACGATACGCCTTACACGAAAACTTTTCTACTTTGTCTTACTTCTTTCTCCTAATATTAGGCACGTCTGCTTTTCGCTAAAAAAAAAAAACAAAAAAAAAAACAGCATATCATGAGGGAAAAAAGCCCAAAACTTAATAAAAACAAGTTTTATCGTCAAAATGTTTATGTTATTATTAATAAGAAAGAGCAATGTATTTTTTAACTATTTTTAAAAATTTAGTTTGAAATGTTGGTTAAAAATCCATTTTTTTACGCCTGCAACGTAATTTTTACAATGAAGTGTATTTACGTCTTTTTTTTTTTCTTTTTCCGGTGAAAAACACATTGATTTGAAAATACTTGCCAAAAAAACAAATAATTTTCAGATTTAAATCAAACTTTCAGAACATAATCACAAATGAATTAAATTATTTTTGAAAAGGTTTTTAGAAAGTCTTGGTTAAAAAAAACCCAAAAAAAACAGGACTCGTCGTTAAGAAATGCTTGTATACTATTTTTTTATGCTACAAGTAATATTTAGTTCAAATCAGATCAATTTAACTTTAAATTTGCTAATTTTACTCAAATAACGCGTCAAAAATATATATTTTATTTTTGGAAGGTTTTTTTAAAATCGATAATTTAATTTAATTTTAAAACTTGATAAAATGTAGGAAATCAGATTTTTGACATAGAGCAAATATTTAGCATTCTAATCTGTATAATTTCTGTTTGAAATACAGTAGAGAGTATTTTTACCTACTGGAAATAGTCAATTCAATCCTTTAGCTTTCGATTAAAGCTAAAAAGAAATCTTTAAGTAAGCGTTTTCATTTTTAAAAATTCATTTTAAACCTTAGGTATCGAAAATTTATACCGAATTAGTGCAGGTACCTATATCATACACACACACACACACACACACACACACACACATACACACACACACACACACACATATATATATATATATATATATATATATATATATATATATATATATGCATAAAGACAAAACGAAAGAGAAACTTTCGATATGTTTCGTCTAAACTTTTAAATTTAAGAACGCTCATGAATATGTCCAAGTCAAAGTAAACTGACGCAAAGTAAACTATGGAGGATTCTAAGTGATATAATTTAATGTCAAATATACAAGAGTGAGTAAATGTTATTATTTTTGTTGCTGATATTTTTTCCTTTCTAATTCAATTATTATTTATTTTTTTTTAGTTGAAAAATTTCATTTATGTATTTATATATTTTCCATAATAATTTTCGATTTTAATTAAAAATAATTAGCCAAGTGTGTTGGCTTGGGTAAGAAGTGTTTCTTTTAGGAAAGGATATATTTGAAAAAATCCGAGGAGAATTTATATTTTGGTAAGATTCGATAGCGACTCTCTCAAGAACGTTCCGTTTAAGTAAGTTATATTTTCTTTAAAATTATGTGGCATTCTTTAGATTCTTTCTTTGTATGACTAATGCATTTACAAATATATATTTTATAAACAAGCATCGACTAAAAATAACGTTTAAGTGATAAGAACTTTTCGGATTAATAAAAATACATTTTAAAATTCTCCTTCTTTACATTTGGATACATTAACTATGTGCAGATATGAAAAAACTTCGAAAGATCTATGACGGTGAATATTTCGCTTCGAAGTATGAAATTGGCTCCACCTTATTGTCTGTCCCTTCGTGGTCAAGCGGTAAGATGCAACGGGCTTCGCGATGACTCCCCATGCCCTCAAGGACGCAGGTTCGATTCCTGAGCAAATTTTTCTTTAAGAAGATTTCTCGAACATTCAGGCTGATCGGTGAAAATAAATAAATATACTGTTTAATAAGTAAACGGATCACCTACTCAAATACGAGTCTGCGCTAAAAAAAAAAAACGTTTATATATATATAATTGATAATATTAGTGGTCAATATATATATATATCTATATACAAAAATTCCCAAGAGGGTAGAATATATTCCGATTTCTTTTTGAATTTGTAAGTCTGATGATTTGGATCATGATTACGATTCCAGTGTAATAAATTATAACCATTTGAGCCTTATATATATATATATATATATATATATATATATATATATATATATATATATACTAGAGGGGACAGGCTGTTTCATGCTAGACGCAATCGTCAGGCCTGCGTCTAACATGAAACAGCCTGTCGCCTCTAAATATTGACTTCAATGTTTACTTTTATATTTATTTTATATTACACACGCTCTATCTCTGATATTGAGCACTTTATCCCATAAATATAGCACACCTTAATTATATTTCTTCATATATATATATATATATATATATAGTGTGTGTGTGTGTGTGTATGTATATATATATATATATATATATATATATATATATATATATATATATATATATATATATATATATATATATATATATATATATATATATATATATATATATATATATATATGAACTACATTATTGTAACACCTGAAGGTTGATGCTAAATTCCACCTGGATACAGTATGTGTGTGTGAACTTATATTTATGATAAAACATATTAACATTCATAATAATCTTTATTTGTGTTTTAGACGATATCTTATATTACCTGAAACATTATCATGTTGTAAAATTCAGTGCTTGTAATTACCACGATGAAACACATGCAAAAGCTTTTATCGAAAGTGCTTATGAAAAAAATATTGCTCTAGTAAAAAAACTAATTTTATTTACATAAAATATAGTGAACTAAATAAGTGTATTTTTTCTGGGTTTTTTTCTAAAAAATAAATTCAGAAAAGATTTCTGAATCCTAACAGCAATCCCGACCTCACTAAACGATAAGCAGCAACGCCGAAACATGTCAACAAAATTGTCAAACGGATGGCATCTTTCTCTCTCTCGCTCGCTCGCTCTCTCTCTCTCTCTCACTCTCTCTCTCTCTCGCTCGTTCGCTCTCTCACGCTCTCTTTCTCAGCATTTTCCCGAGAGATGCACCATTCAAACGAAGGACAGACTAGTTAGAAGACTTACTATGGATAATCCTTTCAACACTGCAACAGAAATATTCAGTCAAACCAAAGCTTATCTCAACAAGAATGTGAACTGGTCTACAGAATTCTTACGATTGAAAGAATTTGGATCAAAAGCAGTTTATTCTACAACCATTAAATTTTTTATAAGTAAAAGAAATAAGAATGTAAGACTTGAAAAAGAACATAGTTTTTAGGATGAAATTTGGGGTAAAGTTATTTCAGCGATGAAAGTAAATTCAGTTAACTTGGATTTGGTGCCAGACCGTTTCTTCTACATCATAAAGTTAAACCGAGATTTGTCAAAAAGACATTTAGGGGAAAGTATCACTATATGGGGTGGAGGTGGGGGGGTAATATTCTCTGAAGTTGTCGGGCCAGTTATGATAAACCTAAAGT
The DNA here is from genome assembly GCA_903632075.3 of Acanthosepion pharaonis. Classification (NCBI taxonomy): domain Eukaryota; kingdom Metazoa; phylum Mollusca; class Cephalopoda; order Sepiida; family Sepiidae; genus Acanthosepion; species Acanthosepion pharaonis. The sequence goes on along the minus strand of CAHIKZ030005598.1, from coordinate 1,119,390 downwards.
CGATAAATTCAAACGTATATCTAAACTTAGAGAGGCAGCAGGACATTCTTTCTCGGACATAGCAGTGTCGGATTACGGTTTCTGAATTAGTATAATTAAATATTGCTACTGAATATTGAGTTTGATTCTCACTGGGTGTCCCATATATGTGGTCTTGTGCAAAAAACTAAGCTACGCGCAGTTAATTAAAACCTGCCATTCCTTCTCTCTAAGCATTTCCCAACCAGTCAGCCATTTTATGCAAGACAACGCCCCCTGTCACACGGCTTAGCGAATGAAATATTTCTTTGAAAAAGAAAACATTGAAGTAATGAGATGGCCTGCACAAAGTCCCAACTTGTTGAAGGTAATAGGAGACAAGGTTAGGGAAAGGAACCCAAACTCTGGAACGGATTTATGGGAAAAACGGGAAGATGAATGGAAAAAATATCATCAAATCTTTGTAAGAAAATTGTTATGACCTTTGGGTGTCGATGAGTTTAAGATATTGTTAAGGAATGTTTTTATATTCCATACTAATTATTTTAAGTTAAATTATCCATGCATTTTCAATCTTTATCTTGTAAATATTATTATAAAAATAACTTCTATCCGTTATTTTATTTTGTCAATTTTAATTTTTTCATATAAATATTTTCTCGAACAGTTTTTCCATAATCACTTTTGACAAGATCTTTGTCGTACATGAAATATATATCAAGTGGATTTGAATAAACCGTTCTCTTATTTTGGTCTTAGTACATAGTATGTGTCTGGGTAAATTGATTTAGCCAAGGCAAAAGAAAAACACAAATAAAAGAGTAGTTATTTCTTCTTTCAGGGGCTCTATTGACGTGGTCATAGGCTAAAATAAAGTAAGCCTAATAAATATTTTCATCAAGGTGCGTCAGGATTTCGAATATGGATTTTGAAAGTGTGTATATCCTTCTTTCTATTCACGCACGTCTCATTTAGCCTTGTGCCAAAGAAAGCTATGTTATTCAATATCTACATGAGCGTACGTACATACATTTCTTTCTGTCTCTCCACACACACACACACACACACACACGCACACACACTTACATTATAACCAATTTTTTATTTAAAATCCACTCATCAGGAAACAAAAATGCATTTGTCTCGTGATGAGGGGATTTCAGAATCTGCGAAACCCTGAGAAGAGATAAGTAATAATTTATTATATATATTGGGTCTATTTGGGAATCGGTTTCTCATTTGTACAAATTTAGTTAAGAACCAATGAAAGTTCTTTGGTAAGGAGATTTCCTAATTTGTTTTCTATATGTTTTTTCTATATTTCGGACCGTTTTTCTGGTTTTCGGTACATAATCTTACTTATTATAAAACGCAGATTGATTGTGTGTGTGTGTGTGTGTGTGTGTGTGTGTGTGTGTGTGTGTGTGTGTGTGTGTGTGTACGTTTATATATTGGATCGGATTTCCTTCATTTTTCAACCGATTTCAACAACCTTCACAGGACTACGTAAAATTACCTTGCGGTGGTTCTGACAACGCCAAAAATTGGAAAAACACAATTGTTTTTGCACGAAATCAATTTGAAAACACGATTAAGTCGCCAGAATGAAAGAGGAACAACTCATATCGAGTTATACTTATTATAAAACCCAGGTTGTTTGTGTGTCTGTGTTCGTTTATATATGAGATCGGATTTCCTACATTTTTCAACCGATTTCAACAAAACTTCACTTTTTTTTTTTGGCAGGTAGTGTTTTTATTGTCTTGCACACTTTTTTTTTTTTATTTTTACATTCAGAATGTTTTAAAAATTCCATTTACAAGACAATTGTTCATAATAAAATTCTATTCAATCGGTAGACTCGTAACGATTGAAAACAATGTTTTTGTTTGAGTTTGGGTTTGACCAATTCGTAAAAAAAAAAAAAAAATAAATAATTAAGACATGCGTGTTCGTCAATCTTAAACAATAATCTTTGTCAATTTTATTTTTCAGTCTTTATGATGGTCGATACTTGATCTATCTCTTACTGTTTACATCCCCGGACAACACCGGGATCTACTGCTAGTCAAATATAAATTGCACAAGTTCTAAGTACCTTCGCCTTTGATAAGACATTATCAAAGAGTTTTGATGCTTTTTGTTTTTTGTTTTTTTTTTAGTTATGTCGATCTCAGCATTTTTCAAATATCACGTCTTCGCGCCTTCGCATCTTCGCGTTATCGTCCCGCTGTTTCATTAAAAGTATTTAGTTTAATAAGTTCCTAAATTTTATAACATTTTATTGATGTTGGGTTGTTTGTTTTTCATGTTTAATGCTTTCAGCCTTTGCAATCGTTTTTTACGGTTAATCTGCTATAGCATTTTTGTGTTATTGGTAAGGAATTTTTAATTTTTTGCTTTTTTGTTGTGTTGGTGAATGATATGCGATTTAATTGAACTATTATCAGATAAATGACAGGTTAATTGATGCGATAACGAAGTGCTTGTGTAACTAATGTATATTTTGGTTGAATTATTATTATTATAAGAGAAGCATTCATTTTGCTTGGTTTATGGTTACTATGTAGTTGATTCTTGTAGAATAATTTAATAGTAATTGTTTTAAATTCTTTTTTGCTTGTTTTTATTTTTCTCAAGTTAGTTTAATTTGCTTATAAAAATATTTGTTTATCAAAGAAAACAAAAAAGGCACGGTAACACAAATTGCCAAATGAACACACGAAGACATGATATTTCAAAATGTTGAAATTAACATAATGCAAAAACTCTTTGATAATGTCTTATGAAAGACAAAATTACTCAGATAGTGAATAATTTATTTTTTAAATATGTACCAAAATTTGAAAAATGGTCTGTAATGCAGAAAAAATGAAAGGAAAACTTGTATATATATGAAAGTTTGGTCATATATATATATATATATATATATATATATATATATATATATATATATATATATATATATGTAAATGTAAATATAAAATGAACATTGAAGTCAACACACAGAGGCGACAGGCTGTTTTCATGTTAGACGAAATATATATATATTGAAGTTAACACTGAGAGGGAGGTGACAGACTGTTTCATGCTAGATGCTATGGCCTGACGATTTCGTCTAACATGAAACAGCCTGTCGCCTCTGATTGTTGACTTCAATGTTCATTTTTATATTTACATACGCTCTATCTCTGATATTGAGCATTTTATCTTATATAAAATATAGCACACCTTAAAACTATATTTCTTTATATATATATATATATATATATATGTGTGTGTGTGTGTGTGTGTGTGTGTACAGAAAGAAAGAGAAAGAGAGAGGCTTAGTCTACATTCTAGTTATCTTTCCTAGATGTCCGCGCATTTTCATACTTTTTTTCTAAACCTCCCGACTTAATCGAAAAGTTGATATTGCCTTGTCTCACATAATGGAACGCTGCCAATTTTTACGACATTATTCACTTATATTGCAAGTCCCATACTCCCGAATGATTTACTCTTTTGCTTTTCTGCTAAGGTGAATAAATATTTAAGTCAAATCACAGAATACTGAAGCAAAATATGTAGTCGAAGGAAGTTTTTATTCAAAACTTTATTAGATAAAAACCAATATTTTTTTCTGTTTAACCAGTAGAGAAATAGAAAATATATTAGTTTCTGATTTCTAGATGTGGCACACAACTAAGGAAGATATCAGTGGCTGAAACTTGTTATTCACAAAAATAAAGATGAAGATGCTCATTTGATTAATTATTGGACGTGAACATTTTTGTCGGTAAATACTAACAATTTAGAAGCATGATTTTCGGAATCGTTTTTACTTTGTTTTCAATATATTTATTCACTTATTTCATCGACTTCTATAGATATTATTATCTCAAATGTTCACTTAATTTTCTTTGAGTGTTAAACTTGCATACATGGCGCTATGTCCGATATGCAAATAAAATGTCGAAAGCCAGCAATGGGACTCAAACAGGGCATCACAATTCAGTTCACCCGGCTTTCTTCCGCTGCATTTCAATTATAGTTTCTTTCAGTTGAATATTATACATGAGGCTTACCGATTCTATACTTGGAAAACATTCTATTTTGTTACTTTTGAACTTTATATACTAAAAATAGTTTGCAATAAAATTTTTGGAAATCCTAATTTGAAATAGATTTTCTTCTCCCAAGTGTGTTTCTAATAGTATTTATTTATGATGAAACTTTTACCAATTCTTTGGTTCCTGAGGAAAAGTAGCGGATTATTGTCATTAAGACGTTAATCAAATAATGGTGCTTTTCTTTTTCCAGTATGGGTTGATAATAATAATAATAATAATAATAATAATAATAATAATAATAATGATTATGATAATAATAATAATAATAGTTATGACTAAGAACTTAGTATCAACTGTGTATAATAATGAGTTCATAAAATCATAAAAATAGTACGAAGTTTTGTCATCCATTTGTAACCTGCACACCCACACATAGAGTAATGTTTAGATAAAAACAGACCGATAACAAAAACTAATTATCTTTTATGTGTATCGATATTTGAATCAGAAGAATTCATTAATAATAAAGGGAAATAATCATGACGGTAGCAATAATAAGGATTTCAAATAAACAAACAATAAATCGGAAAGCCATTTCCTCCTTCCTCTCAAAATCTCTCTCTTTTTCTCTTTCTCTTTCTCATCACATTTCTCTCTTTTTTTTCTTATTTCTACCCTCCCAACTAACGCCTCCCTTTTCTCTCGGTTTCCTCTTCTGATTTCTATTTCTTCTTCAACCAATTTCTTAAATGTTCCTCTTTTCCTCTTCTCTCTTTTGATTTCATCCTATTCCATCGACTGATGTCTCCCTATTTTCTCTTTCTCTTCGTCGTCTAATTTCCCACTTCTCTTTCCTCTTACATCTCCCTTCGAATCTCTGAAATGTAGGGAGCCAACTCAAATAAATTAAACAAACTAGAATGGTTGTGTATTTATTTTATTTCGCTGTTATTCCTTCAACGTTGTAAGGGCGTTTATTTTGATAAGATGTGTCCCAAGAAACGAGGCGTGCGATGCGGACGGGTAGCAGTCACAAAAGACATATGCCCGGCACTCCGTTGGGGATGGCCATTCCTCAAGTCTAGCTTTCTTTTCTTTGTCGTCATCCTTCTCTTTACCCTTCGTCCTCCTTGAGGCTCTGATGTAATACAATTTGACAGGCCTGGGGCGTATGGAATATGTATCCCTACAGACAAAAGAAAGAAAAGGAGGAGGAGGAGAGCTAGTAGTGGTTGGAAGTCGACGAGAATAGGGGAAAACGAGTTTCTCTCGTTCTTGGGGGTCCCTTTAGTGGAACTAGAGAAGATATGAAAGAAAATCGAAAAAGAAACAAAATCAGGATAAAGTGTGTGTGTGTGTGTGTGTGTGTGTGTGTGTGTGTGTGTGTGTGTGTGTGTGTGTGTGTGTGTGTCTGTGTGTGTGTGTCTGTGTGTGTGTGTCTGTGTGTGTCTGTGTGAGAGAGAGAGAAAGAGAGAGAGAGAGAGAAAACAAGAAAAGGCAGTTTTAATAAAACAGGAAAACTATAGAAAGAAAATAAGAACAGGTATTTAACTACATCTGTCCTCCGCCCACGCATAATCATAAGTACTTATAGACACATGTGCTATATACATTAATATACACATACATGCATATATACATGTTTACACACTTACACACACAAGCCCATACATGCACTCAAGTTTTTACCCTTGAAGAAACAATCTTGCACGTCCACATTTAAAATAACAGCCACATTCACACACAAAACATAGATAGACATAAATACAGACATACGGATAGATATCCATTGCTGCTTTAATCCTCCCACACTTACACACAAAAATATACAGAGGTGCACTGGCAGACATTTCCTGCTGCGTGCGGAGACACTTCAAGATAAGTTAGAGTTGGCTTGACATCAATTGAAAATGACTATCTACAAGTCTTCTGTGTCGTAAAATGGATTCAGTGGCATTAAAGCTAATATACTCCTCTACTTATAGATATATATTTCTTCTTTTACAGCAAGGTTCACCCTGTACAATGCTCGAGGGCCACTCTATGTAGAGGGATACGTTGAGGGGCAGTTTATATGGATAGGAGAGAAAGATAACGGTTAATTCTAGACGTGAACAGATTAAAATCATAGTGATCAGGGAAACGTCATCTTAGGAAGTCTCTCTTCCACAGGGCGCAGTCGTTCACGGGAAGAAGCTGTTCGAGTTGAACTCACTTTTCACTGACGGAATACGCAGGGAATGTAGGTGGTTTGCTACAATGTGAGTGGTATGGCGCGTCCTGACAGGAAGGTTACGATTGGCGGAACCAAAGAATATAGTCCATCCAAGTACTTTCCATGGAAGTAGTTATAGAAGAGTGAGAGGCTCGCGACATCTCGCCTGTGAGAGAGAGGCAGAGGGCGGGAAATAAGTCTTCTCCAACACGGACTCGGGGACAATATATATATATATATATATATATATATATATATATATATATATATGGAGGCTGCAATGAATAAATTGTCGTCTAATGCCGCAAAAATAAAAATTCTGACCTGATTTAACAGATATATTTACCAAAATTACAGAAAAATATTTTGAAATGAAAATGAGTAAATTTATTCAATAAAATCGCCATTGGCTTCAAACACGGGCTCCAGACAACTTGAACGGCCTCCTTGTTTAACTTGGTGAGTGCTGCTATAGTCCTAGCCTTCAATTTATTTTTGGTGTTACAAGGAGTTTTGTTGGTCTCTCGTTCAACTGCACCCCAAATATAATAATCAAAGGGGTTGCAGTCTGGGGATTTAGGTGGTCAGATGTAAGGCGTGATATGGTTGCAGAAATTGTCTGACAGCCATGCCTGGCTTTCCTTGCTTGTGTTGCATGGTGCAGAGTCCTGTTTCCAGACAGGGTCTTCCAACAGCGATCCTCTTGACCCAGTACTACCTCCTCAAGTAGGCCTCCGTGTTGAGTCTGATGCCTTCACCAACACATTCAAAAGTGATTTTTTTATCAGAACGATCAGAGTTATTTTTCCGAGCTGCCGTAACTGGCGGAGTGAATTGTGTTATGATTTTTCCTCACAGACGGTTCCCAGCTGATCCTACTATACTGTACAGTCGACAACATAAAAATCAAAAACACGCATGCGCGAAACAAGGAAAATTTGATGAATTTTTTAACTGAGATTTTCTAGTATTCTTAAATTTTTATGTTTGGCAAAGATAGGGAAGTAAAAAAAATTTCCGTAGTGTCTATTGCCCCAAGCTCTTTCGAACAATTCTTTAGCCATTGTCAAGAGGTGTGTTGTTAATTTCTTTCAACGATTGTCTTTTAAGTGATTCGTGTTATGTATATTGTATGATAGTAGCTTTTATTCCGACCCCCGTCAAGGAACGTGGCTGGAATAGCATTGCATGAAACAGACTTTGCCGCTGGGTGTTGACCTCAATGTCCACTTCTATTTTTACATACGTTGTATCCCTGATACTGTACTTTAACCTATAAATTACCTTAAAACTATATATATATATATATATATGTGTGTGTGTGTGTGTGTGTGTGTGTGTGTGTGTGTGTGTGTGTTATTCTTAGCATGGCTTGATAATGGAACGAAATTTATGTTTAATTTTAATTTTTTTTTTTTCAGTTTTGAAACATGGGAATTCCGGTTTTGCGATGATTATACATATAAAAAACAATTATATATATATACATATATATATATATATATATATATATATATATGTATATATATATATGTATATATATATATATATATAGATAGATAGAGAGAGAGAGAGAGAGAGAGAGCGAGAGAGATTGATTGATTGATTGATTTTTTTTACCCCTTATAAATTTTTGCGGGTTATTTAAAGCCAGAAAATATTTTCTCTAGAGTGTAAAAATTTTTAGGAGATATTAATGAATTAGTAATACAAGTTTTACTAACTGCTCCATAGTTGCGGGAGAAAAGGTTGATTCATAGCTTTCTTCATGGTATTTACGCGACTGGAATTGGAACTCGGCTCTCTGATTTCACATTCCAAGCCGTTATCTATTACACCAACTGCATATCCAAGTTTCAGCATCTGGTATTCCTAAGCGGTCACCCATCTAGCTACTGACCAGGCTTAACGTCACGTAACTTCAGTGGTTGTACGGGAACCTGTGTTTCAGCGTGATATGGGCGTAAGCCATATATATGGAATGATATACAAATTTCAGTATCTGTCTATATTTCTGAGATGAGGTATTATATATATTATTTACATTATTCGGACTATTGCCCTCATCTCTGTTGCCATATTTATTACAACGTTTCGGCGTTGGTTAGATCCAGTGACAGGACCCAAAGAGTGTAAGTTCAATACCCGGTTAAGGCAGTGGAGAAATTTCAGAGGGAAATTAACAGGAGATAACTGATAACTGACATCCATTAAACATGGCACGTGGAAAGCACAATGTTAGGTAACTGAATGAGAAAGTGGAAAAATTCTATGTAACGTGTTTCGTTCTCTGAAAGGACGTCATCATACTAAAGTAATCTTTTTATTGATGGAATTATATATATATATATATATATGTATGTGTGGGGGGGGCGGGATGAGATATAAACATAAACGTTGATTATAATTATGCGAGGAGAGAAAAAGCTGAAGATGTAGAAAAGCTAACTGTTGAAATTTCTGGCGTTTGACGTGTCTAGACGCACAGCTCAACCGATCTCATAACGCTTTTATTTAAGCTTTGATTGCTGATGTTTTTAAATATATATATATATATATATATATATATATATATATATATATATATATATATATATATATATTTGTCAATCACAGACTGTTTCGCTATATCACAGCTCTTCTGTGTGACTAGACGTCTGATTGCTTCAAGTCGAAACCTGACCTAATTGACATCATTAGGCTATCCTTGCACGACAGGGAGAAAGAAAAAATTTAACCTTTTATATATATATATATATATATATATATATATATATATATATATATATATATATATATATATGGTACTTGTGCCGTGTGCATTAAGACAGCTGCCTTTTATTAATAGGTATTTCCTTAAAAAAAAGAATGGATTACTTTTTTTACATAAATTTATATTTATGTGTGTTTGGCTTCAATGAATATAAATGTATCCCGAATATAGATAATGCTAACCTTTGAAATCTTTTAACTATGCTCTACTCCCCTATCGCGGTCATGTGTTGACGTGTCATTTTCTCATATTCAAACATGTTTTAAAATTCAGTGTAGACATTATACTTCATCATGAAGTGGTTTGCATGTGACTGGTAAGCTAGGTTCTTCACTGCTTCAATGTGTCGTCAGTTTTGAATATATATTTTTTAAACCACAGACGCTGAAGGAGATTTTGTTTGTTCATCTTTCTTTCTTTCTTTCTTTCTTTCTTTGATAGTCAAACCTAAAATTCGGACAGGGTCGGAGTAGACTCATACGGGCTAATACGTAAGCAAGAAAATTAACTAAAAATATAAAAACAATCCTTTTTTTGTCTTTTTGGAACAAACAAAAGTTTAAAAACTTTTGTAAATGTAAAATCATCCTGCTAAACTCCTAAGCTAATTTAATCAAGCTCTCAGACCACAAAGTCTCTGATGAACAGGATTTCCTTATTTTCCTCGAAACTAAGTGCTAAATCAATTTTGTAACTCCATGTCGAAAAATATTTTCATGACATATCCCAAACTACAAGAGTTACTTAATATCGAAAATAAAGCTGCAAAATCCCAGAAACAGAAAGCTTATTATATAATAATAATTGAGTAATCCTAAGTCATCAAGGCCACACAAAATTAACAAAATTCCTCAACCACCTGAAAATTAAAGAAATTATATCTTACGTCAACAAAATTATCATAATCAACAATGCTGAAATAGATTATAAAAACTGCCAAAAGACGATAACGTTTACGATAACGTTATAATTGATAAAGTTGGCACCTCTTTGAAACCCATTATTTCTCCAATCCCCAATTATATACACACTCTCAAAAACATTGAAAACTAACATCATACTACATTTACATAACAAATATTACACAAGAGCGTCCACATACCAGTCACTATATATCCTACATTCTATAAAATTTAGCAATGGTTTAGTAACATCCTTCAACGCTGAAAATATTTTTATTAATCCCCTGTATGACAAAATACAACGTGTTATCCTTGAATCCGTACACGAGCACCCAACCCTCTGTGTAATTTACTGCTTTGTACTCCTACTAAAGTTTCTATACTATGACCACGAAGGAAATATCTGACGAACGGGATCTCGATAGGGTCACCTCTGAAGTTTATTCTCCAACTAGTTGATGAGAAAATACAATATTACTAAAAACATTTCACTAAAATCTACGCAAAAAATATCGATGATATTTTTATTTGCTAAGACGTAATAGAAATTTAATATCCTGTTTCAAAAAATAATTTCTTTATTTGACCTTCGAAATTAGTATAAAGAATAAAATCCCTTTTTTAAATGTTTCGTTGACTCCAATAGCTATACCTTCCCATTCTCCATATATTAAAAAGCCACTAATTCAAATCCCTGCCACCTTACTTATTACAGCAAATTCCTGTTCAGCTATAAAAGAGCCGTTATTAAAAAATTGATCAATAGGCCAAACTTACCTCTTATCCCCATGAATTTATTCTGCAAATATCAAGTACTCGTAAAAAACTAATTTTCTATGTTGTCGACAAAAAACGCTACAACAACAAAGAATGTAATAAAAATAATAACACAGTAACCTATTGAAACCAAAAACACCAAAATAATTAAATAAAAATGCAACTTTTCGGAGTATTACATTCTGGTATACATTCTCAGTTGAACGCGACAAATATATTAACAGTTTACTATTAAATTAAGGACATGTAAAATTCGCTATGACCGGGGAATTGTGTCCCATAGCATACACAATCATCAAATTTGTACAGAAGTCACACAAGCACTATACTTCCATGTCATGGATCACACAGCAATCCACGCCCTAATTAATAAACATAAAGGAAACACGTGTATACTATATAGTTTTAATTTTAAAAAATATAAAGATATCAAATATTAGAAGAGCTAACCATAAAATCCGTAACGAAACAAAATTTTCTTCAGCGTTGTAACTGCGGTTTTAAATGGATTCAACAACTTGTGAAAGAATTTTGGCATTCATACTCCCGGCCACACCGAGCTTTGAAATGTATTCAAATATGAAGATGGAGGCAAGTCGGATTTAAAATATAAGGGAAATCACTTGATAACAAGCATTTGGACCATATTTATATTCACAGCAATTATCATTATTTTGTACGTGAACAAAAAAGTTATGAAAAAGAAATTCAAAAATAGAATAATCCTTGTTTGTCGTTTTTAATGAAAAACATATATTGTTTAAAATTTACAATGTCCGGTTCATTGCACTTTACGAGTTAACTTGCTGACATGATGTGCAAAGATTATATTGAATCAATTTCTAGGCCTGTTACTAGGAAAGTTAATTCACAGAGTCGTGCCAGACATTTTTTCTTACAGCCTTACATATTTATAAGTTTACTATTCACCCACGCTTTGAATATTGCAGCCACATATGATCCAGTGCTCCTCTATATATTTAGAGATTCTTAATAAAATCCAAAGAAAAATTTGCAATGTTATTGGTACTGTCATGACATCTTGCCTTCAATCAATTTCCCACCGCCGTAATGTAGTTTCCCTGTGCCTTTTCTATAAATACTTTCATGGTAATTGTTCTGGTGAACTTTCCTCTATGATTTTGCATTCATATTGTAAATACTCATTTGTGCTAGTTTTTTTAGAATTGTT
>CAHIKZ030005598.1:1065000-1105000 GCA_903632075.3 Acanthosepion pharaonis | reverse complement strand
AGAGCCACTCAAGGTAAAGGTCTTGGTAAGGGCGTAAAGGGAAGAGATAAGAAGTGCGTATTATGAAGATATATAGGATAGATAATGGCTGACCATCGACTTGAAGATAATACGATTGCGGGAGTCTGTTCTATAAAGTGACAGTTTTCGGGAAGAAGATGCCCGAATGGAACTTCATTTCTTCCTGGAATATGGAACATGAAGCGAATGAAGATGAGTAAAGGCTGTGCACATGGCAAGGCGGCTCCTACCTGGTGGACCTCGAGAATATAGCTCGTCTGAACATTTGCCATGGAAATTGCGATGGATTAGCGAAAGGCTTGAAACGTTACATCTGTGGCAAAGTGGTTGCAGAGTAAACAATAATTCATCACCCACAGGACCCCGTAATCTCTTTTCAACTCTTTCAAGGTTGAACTGTGGACTGGACGACACCAAACCATTTTTAGTCTGATCTGACTCTTGATCTGGAATTGTCTTAAAATAATTTCATTTAATTTTAAAGAAAGACTAATAGTTTTGTCCCTAAAATCTCTAATTTAAAAAAAAATTGATTACAAACTGCTTTCATTTAAAACGGAAATTCTCGACTTGTCAAATGGCGTCATGTGTGGGGACAGCGTACAAATTTGTGATGAGAGTGACATTCCAGATACGATCCAAATTCTTTAAATGTACCGGTTTGCTCGTTAACCAATACAGCGGGGCGAGACAAAGAGAGAGAGAGAGAGAGAAAGCCAAATATGCACCATTTACATATATGAAGAGTACATTAAAAAATTCTTTTAAGCATTTACGAAAAGTAGTTTACCTTCAAATCAGAAGTGAAAAATCGAAAAATTTATCACACAAAAATGAAAATCCATTCATTATTTTTAACACATATCTTGACATGCGAAAAATAAAAACTGGGCACATATATCTACATTATTATATATCTACAGCTAGAAAAAAATCTACTTATGTTTACGCTAACACTATGTAAAAAGGCACACACAGAATCTGAACACAAACATACACATTTATATAATGCTATAAACGACAAACACAGACACACAGTCAAATCCTGTAAACGCTTCAGGACGCAGAGATGTCGAGCTGCTATGATCTTCGGTTTTGTTTACGTATTAGTGAAATTTATTTGTTTTTAGCGTTTTGTTTAGGGGGGGGCTATTTTTTGCTTATTGTTTTGGAGTGGGTTCCGTTTCAGAAAAGTTCTCCTCCCCTGTCCTCTCTGTCCCTGCCCTCTTCGCCATGAAACCCAGCCGTGATTTATAGACATTAATATCAAGTATGATTGATGGAAAATGGTCATCTTCTTTATGTTTAATATTGTTTTACAGACAGAGCAAGAAGAGCGGTGGACTTTGAGAGGAGCATGAAGAGAGAGAGGGGAAAATAATTGTGACGAGGGAGAGTGAAAAGCTGAGTAAATTTAGGTTAGGGTTAGAGGAACTGTTCGCTAAAACAGAACATACGAGAAAATGACAAAGGTTCTGACTTAATGAAAATCAATCTAGTAATAATAATGATAATAATAATAATAATTAATGGGGAATCGAACGTCTATTTGGCTTCTGAACAGTTTAATCTTTTCTTAACTAAATAATATTAATAATAATAATTAATATCTCAAGTAATTTTACAGGGAAATTGCAGTTATAGAAGTCAAAAACTACCATCTATTAAAGAAGTGCAAAAATCTAAGGAGAATATTTGAAGAAACCCAATGGAATATAATCCCAATGCAGAGTGGATCAAATGAGAACAAGAAAGAATACAATGCACACAGGCAGAACAATCAAAGTAAATCGTGATCAAAGACAACGAAAACAGAATCTGCTTTCTTATTGACATGGCAGTCCTTGCAGATTGTAATGTATCTTTGAAGATCTTCAAAACCTATCAAAATGCAAGGCTCTTGAAGTGGAAATCTCAAAAATGTGGCACTTGAGGATATCAATAATTCCACTTGTAGATGGAGCCCTCGGTTTGATTGGAAGCGGTTCTGATAGACACATTGAAGGTTACCAGATAGCCCAAAAATTGTACTCGCAAGTATAGCTCACACATTACGATGGACTTTATCTGTGTAAAGTATGTGAGGTCTTAGGTTGCCTCATTTTTTTACAAAAATACTCAGTGAATATATCAGGATGCCATTTCAGAACTTAGGTCTCTGGTTGGGACCCAGAGAAAAATGTGCATACAGCAGAAATGGAAGGAAATAATAATAATGATGTAATAAAAATTGACATGGCAGTCCGTGTAGACTGCAGAATGTAATGTATCTGTAATGATCTTACAACTATTAAAATACAAGGAGCTTGAAATCGAAATCTCAAAAATGTGGCACATGAGGACATCAACAATTCCAGTTGTTGTTGGAACCCTCGGACTAATTAGAAATGGTTCCGATAGACACATTGAAGGGATTTCTGTTAGCCCAAGTCGTAAAGAAATACAAAAACAAATGTACTCACAAGTACAGCCCACAACCTATGAAGTAAAAAGTGGACAGTACTTGTGATTATATTTGTACGATGTAAAATGTATGTGATTTTAGTTTGTTTTTTGTTTGTTTTTTTTTTTTTTTTGTTGTTTGTTTTTTTTTTTTTTGTTTTTTGGGGTTTTTTTTTCCTCAAAAAAGGCTCAGTGGAAAATGTCATGATGCCATTACTGACCTTAGGTTTCTAGTTGGGACCTGCAAATAAATGCTTATACACCAGAAATCAAATGAATAATAATAATAATAATAATAATAATAATAATAATAATAATAATAATAATAATAATATCGAAAACCACTCAAAAAAGAGTGAAGGAAGCAGAAATTATGGAAAGAGTTTAAAATTTTGAGATGAAACCATTATTGAAAACAGCAAGAATACCACGGAAAATGTTGGATTATTGTGAGGACTTGTTGTCACTAAACCCTCCAGTTTAAGCCACCAGTTACTGTACTTGGTGGATCACTCAATGGGGAAAATAATAATATGAATTATAAAGGTGTGCATGAGTTAAATTTGAGGCATGCTTGGTAAAAGAAAACAGCTTTATATGTATCTACATGTGATTGTGCGTGAGTGGATGCATTTGTACATGTGAGTGCTTTTGTATGCGTACTTCTATGTATGTGCACGTCTAGTGAAAAGAAAATAAGAAGAAAATTAATAAAAAAAAAGCAAAGACGAACATATGAGACGCGTCAAAAAAGAAATGAAGAATTAACGCGAGAACGAAAGAAAAAAACTCTTGGTGTTTAGGGAATGGGGGTCAGAATGCACACAAAGGGTGCGTCGTTGAGGGGAAGGAGGAAGAGTAGGTCTTTGTTCTTACCAACCAGAACGACTGATTTATGGAGATTCATTAGTTGTACTTCGGATATTATATCTAAACATGGCGACGATGGGATCAGGAGGTCATTTCCGGTGGTTTGTGACCCTTGAATTTAGAAAAATAATCTTTTATTCCCCTTCCCGACTTACTTTTTAATATCTCTCTTTTTCCAACTTTTGTACCTACTCTCATTACAAGTATTACCTTTTCTGCTAGCCCCTCAATCGTTTGGACATTTTCCAAGGAGAACCGTTGACTTTGAGGCGGTCACAATCTGAAAGGAGTCAAAAATAAGTTTAGAATTCTATTCCGGATGTAACCTGACTGATTTTACTCAATATAATCTCATGTCTGATTCTGAAACCAAGGCCAAGAGTGTCCCTTTTCTTTTGCGGCTAGTCTCATGCTAAACAGACAAGATACGAGCGCGTCTTTTTTTTTCTGATATTGCTTCCCGCCTTTTCGCACGAAATCGAATTCCTTTTTCGAAGAGTAACTTTCGTAAGAATTTTACCATTCTCACTTTTCCATTCTAAAAATAATGAAAAACCAAAGAGAATGTTACTTCTTGACAATTTGTACAGAATGTAAAACACACTGATTTTAACTGCTGTTGAGAGAAGGTCACCATCGCCACCATAAGTAATTGTCTTTATTTCAAGGCAATACCTATAAAAGGCCTGGCAGCCATACATTTGGGGTCCATGATAGGTGATGGACATTTGGGAGAATCTACTAAATAACAATTACAGACAACATTTCTGGTAAGAAATAATAATTAATATTCAGTAGTTAGTTAATTAGCAACTATACATTTTATTCAGGAGCAACGTCTAATTATTATAGATTATTCACTTATTTCAATTAATGCAAATGTTCCGAATCTTTTTCTTTTATTGTCCTTTCTCCTCACTAAAGTCTTCTCATTCTTTTTCACTCTTAATAACCCCTGGCGTCTTAGTGGAATTATCGCCCTGTATGGAGTGAAATGATTAAAAAACAGTACAAAAGAACAAAACTAACTTCCTCTACTAATTCAATGCACAAAAAATCACTTTATTCACCAAAAATTAGTAACAGTTTACATGATAGGGCAGAAATAATGAGTCGTTTTTTTATACTAATTGGTTAAAGGTATAGGAAATATAATTGTAGTATACAAATTTGGAAATAGTTTCTGAAAAACATAAAGAAAAACAAAATGTTTCCGGAAAATATATTGAAAAATGTTTCTGAAAAGCATAATGAAAAACATGATGTTTCTGGCAAACATAATTTGTTGCATAATGTTTTTGGAAAACATAATAAAACATAATAGTTTCCGAAAAACATAATGTATCTCAAGAAAAAACAATAATTTTGATCATTTTTGTATTTTATTTCTGTGATTTTTAATTTACATTAAGAAGAAAAAAAATAACTTTCATTATATATAAAAATATGAAAAATTAAAAATAAAAATTACTAGGTAAATATTTCTCTGAATGGATATTGGATAAGTATGTCATTTTTAATGTAGATTTAAGAACATATATTTTTACTACTTGAAAAAATTGCAATTTTAATACTGATTATTTAGTTTTAACGCGACTTGTACAAAGAATTGTATAAAGATATTTATAATATTAATAAAATTTTAAGATTCTTGTGATACCTGAGTAGAATCAAACAATAATATTTGAAAAATATATTTGACAATAATAATCTCATGATCTCTTTTTATATTTGAAATGATGTAATTAAGAAACTAAGATTTTTGTGAAAGAATACCTGCAAATTTTCAATTTAACATCAAACATTATAAAACAGAAAGACATCCACTGAATTGTAGTATCCCGTCGAAATTTCTAATTACCACAATCTATTTCTATCAAAATAAATTTCATATTCTTGAAAATAAAGTATTATTAAATATTTCTTCTGTGGAATAATATCTTGTTGCAACATAGCCTACTGTATACAAAAGTGATATTTTAATATCTTTAGAGATCCTAGTTTCAAGATATGGTAATTTAACAAATGTTTAGCCTTCTATTTCATCCAGCAAATATCTACATTTTCAGCAAATATGTTTTGGATTAAAGTTGTATTCTTTAACATCAGCAACTGAAGAGGTAATTTACATTTCTCAATATTAAATTGTTCAATAATATTTTGTACTATTTTAATTTTCAAAATTCAATTTCTAAATCCTCTGTGGTAATTACAACAAGCATGACAAAATTAAATTCACTGCTTAAAAATGTCCACAAACATCAATTAAAAATTTCTATGTATGCTCAATGTCTAAACTAATATCGTTTAGAAATGATTTAACTCTTTTTTTCTTGCTTTGTTTCAATGTTCATTAACTAAATCTGATATCAATTGTTTTAAATGAATCATTTTTATTCATATCACCATATACTTCTTTGACACTAAGAATTTGGTACTAGCAATGAAACATTAATAATCATTTTTTTTAATTTATGAAAACTGCTGTATATATACCAGCATATTAACAAACCTCTGGTTTTCAAAAATTTTAATTGAAAAAAAGGGGGACACTTCCAGTAAAAAAAAAATCAACAGATTAGGTTAACAGCTGATTATTCGATTTATAGCATTGAACGGCTGACACAAAATCCCGTTGATCAATATTGTGACACAAATTTTCGAAACTGATAATTTTGTCTTTTTCTAGAGATTGAATATTTCACACAGAAGCGGAAGTTTTATTTGTAGTTCTTTGTTTTCGTTGACGACTACAGGTAATAGACTCGATCGCAAATGATTAATTACTTCTTATGGTAGGTTTTTGGGCCTTACTTTTCCTCTCATAACCACAATTCATAGCTAGATGGAAAATACCTTTCACAAACAACGGAGTTTGGTTTGTCTTTTGATATTACCTTTCTATCACAGTCCTCGCTAATTCTGCTCATGGAAAAGGCAAAATACACGAATCGTATTTTGTTTGTTATAGTCACCATCACAGCAACCTGTTACACATCAAATTAAAGAACATTAACTAAACTGTTATTTTATATAAATTTCAGGTTGATTCTAAAAATTGCATAGACCTTACATTTTAAGGCCTGTAAGATTTGGACTTAATAATTTATGATACAGGATCAAGAATTTAGTTTGGGTGGAGTTGTTCTATAGGCACTGCGTCCAGAAATAATCATTTATTCAAATTATTTTTAGATCTCTGTAGATTAAGCACTCCAGACAACAAATAAAGAATATTAAATTATGTAAAAGTTAATAGTCCAGTTTGTTATATGCAAATTAATTGTAAATTGATCCTCCTCTAGGGAAGCCCAATGAAAATATTCTCATACCACGTGATTTCTTAAAATTAAGGAAAATAAATAAATTGGAAATCATAAACTGGAGTTCTAATTTTCATATACTAGAATTTTTTTTTTTTTTTTTTTGCAAAATGCTGAAGCGTGTTGTAATCCTCACAGTATTTAGTATTATTGAAGTTATCGCTAACATTTTTTTTTTGGTCGAGATTTACAAACTCTACGTTTCGTTCAATTTCAAAAACCAATCAATGAAATTTGGATAAGCTGATTTGTTTGAAAAAATTCTTTCACAAAACCGTACTTCGCCGTTTGATAATTTTTTTAATTTAATTTGAATTTATAGGACTTCATGGTAAAAATATTTTTTCAGAAAATTTCTTTTTTTACTTTTTAACAGCAAAGAATCAATTCTTAGAATTTCTTACTCTTGATCACGCGACATACAACTGGCCTTGCGTAAATATTTCTTTCTGGAGCAAAATTTCAACTTTTGAAGCGCTTGGCCATGTGATTTGTTTATAGTTCTCGCAAACGCAGGGCGAAATAAAAACTTAAAGAAAAGATATGCAAAAAACAATATTGTATTTTTATTAAATAAGTATTTGTTATTTTAATCATTAAATTGATTTTAAAATAATAGGAGTATTTTGTATGTTAAATAATAAAAATTTTAATTTCTCAAAAAATAATAATGAAAAATTATTGTATTAAGCTAGGCACCCTAGTAAATCCAACTGTACTTTGTACCCCTTTACCTGTTTGCACTTCTTCCTCAAATACGGTTTCGTTCGGTCAATATATGGCTATTGTAGAGGGTGTGACGGACGGATGGAAGTCACAGAATTTTATATGTAGATTACTATCGATTAAGCACTCCAGATGAAAATAATTTTTCAAAAAAATGAAACGGAATAAGAACATTTTTGCTTTGATATCATCAGGAACATTACCTGTTTGATAAGGTGAGATTCAAACCACGTTCCCATATCGGAACGACAACGTTGTAACCACATGGTCACGTGACCGTTAAACTGAGTGTAAATAATACGTGACATGAAGAAAATGCTTCATCTTCGAATCTAAAACAATAGTTTGATTTTTTTTTTTTGATGGGCTTCTTTCAAAAAGCAGTAATAATAATAAACAGGAACGTTTTTAGCATTGTCATGTATTCTTCCTTTCTCTAATATTTGTGGTATTCGTACCAATTTTTGTAGTGTAGAATCTTTTCTCTTGAAATGTTCACTAGATATCTTGGCACTTTGCGAGACCAATTTAAATTCTTCAATAGTGACTAATGAATTCTCTGTTCGAGGTGATCTTCCGCTTTGACAAAAAGATTCCAGGATATATATGCTTGGTGTTTACATCCGAGAATATCTTTCAATGGCAATGGAATTGTTTATTGAGTCCCGGAATGTCTCTTTTTATGCGCTTTTGACTTTCTTTATTGCATTCTGTTAGCTATTTCTTTTTCCTTTATCATTTTCATTCTTCTCGGGCCTGGATAATATTACACAAAATATCTTACAGCATATAAATTACTCTCCCCACTCTCTCTTTTTCTCTCCTTCTCTCTACATTAATCTGTGAACATTTTTGTGTTTGGCGATTTTAATGCTCATCATGACAAGTTGCTTTAAACATTCTAATGTTACTGGTGTTATTGGTATTAAGATTTTCAATTTTTCCATTGCTCACTCACTAAGTCAAATAGTGGATTTCTTTACTCGTTTTCCTGATAATTCTAAGCAACATGCCTTTTTAGTTGATTTGTTCCTTACCCCCTCTCGTAGCTTTTGTTGAGCATTGCAATTTTGCCCTTTTTGGAATTTGGAACACGTTGTAGTATTATTTTTTTTTTAGTCGTCTATTAGAGCGGAACCTCCTATTCACAAGATTTCTTTCTGCTACCAGTGTCCCGATTAGGATTCATTTCGTGACTTTTTCAGAGACACCTCTTGGATTGATACTTTTAACCTTCCTATTGAGAATTTTATCAGTAATGTGTCTTTTTGGGTAATATGTTTCTGGGAATGACCAGGTGAAACCAAAGTCTTCTTCTTGGTTAACACCTGCAAGTTCAGACACAGGAATCACTTTTCCCGGATGTACCATTGAGATAGTTCTAACGTCTCTTTGTGTCTACTCGTAATAATTGTAAACATGTCCTCAAAGAGATTAAGTCTTTGCTTGCTGGCAGAATGAGGCACTGCATTGCCTGTAACAAGTTTGTTTTTTGGGGGTTTTTTTTGCATTAGAACTGAATCTCTATTGTGTGATACGCACATAACTCAGATCATGTTTTCTGTTCTTATGAAATGTGCTCCAAAACTGGCTCATGTTCTCTCTAAACACTACAATTAATTGCTTCTTCTTGCTTTTCTGCTTGTTGGAAATCTTTTTTGTAGTACCAGTCACTCGAATTGACTGATCCTTTTAACTATCGGCCTATTAACTTTCAACATCTTTTTGGCAATGTACTAGAGGCTCTAATAAACTCCGAATTGGTTAAGAATCTCACATCGCAATGTCTTCTTACAGATAAGCAAAATGGCCTTTGCATCTCTAGGTCAACTCCTGATGTGTTAACGATTATTGCAGAAAGTGCTATCTAGTTTTAGATAAAATTGGTGAAGCCCGAGCTTCGCTTTTGATATTTCGAAGGTAATTGACAGGACGGACTGGGACTCTGCTCTTCTTTATAAGTTGAAAGGTTACAGTATTTCTGTAAAGATTTTTTGATCTGATTCAATATTTCTTATTAAATCGCGAAAAGAAATGGTTTTAAACGGCTATTCGTCTCGATCTTTTTACATTAATTCAAATGTCCGCCATAGCCTTGGATCTACGTTGTTACTAATTTTCATGAACGAACTTTCTGATATCTGTCTATATTTCTGAGAGGAGGTATTATGTACATTATTTACATTATTCGGACTATTGTCCTCATCTTTGTTGCCATATTTATTACAAAGTTTCGGCCTTTCATTATCTATCTATATTTCTTAGATGAGGTATTATGTACATTATTTACATTATTCGGACTATTGTCCTCATATTTGTTGCAATATTTATTACAACGTTTCAGCCTTTCAGTATCTGTCTATATTTCTGAGATGAGGTATTATATACACTATTTACATTATTCGGACTATTGTCCTCATTTTTGTTGTCATATTTATTACAACATTTTGGTCTTTCATTATCTGTCTATATTCCTGAGATGAGGTATTATGCCCATTATTTACATTATTCGGACTATTGTCCTCATCTTTGTCGCTATATTTATTACAACGTTTAGGCCTTTCATTATCTGTCTATATTTCTGAGATGAGGTAGTATGTACATTATTTACATTATTCGGACTATTGTCCTCATCTTTGTCGCCACATCGCACAGTGGATAAAGGTGTTGGTTAGATAGAGTGACAGGACCCAAAGAGTGTGAGATCAATACCCGGTTAAGGCAGTGGAGAACTTGAAGAGGGGAATTAACAGGAGATAACTGATAACTGACATCCATTAAACATGGCACGTGGAACTAGAACAGTGAGTGAAATAAAGGGTTCAGTTCGATATTCCAAACACCTGAAGAAGCCACAGCGTACAACGGCCGAAACGTTGTAATAAATATGGCGACAAAGATGAGGACAATAGTTCGAATAATGTAAATAATGAACTTTCTGGTGTCATCAGGTCTCAACTTGGTATCTATGCTGAGAATACAACTATTTACTCGTGTCTTAATAGTAAGTCTGATCGGTTCAGTAAGTTTTTATTGGCTGCTGAGCTAAAATCTGTTGCTAACTAGCTTGTTAATTTTGTTATAGACAAGCGTATGGTTGCAAGAAAGAAATACGACAACAGCAGAAATAGATTTACGTGGTTTATTTCAAGAGGAACGTGTGGGTTTGGGACAGCTACCTTGTGGTAAAGTTCATAAGCCGGCTTTCGGATCTGGTCGATCTCTCATAGTAGTTTACACATGTTGACGGTGGTTGACGCTCCCCTGCTGCTGATCGCTCGGCCTGACCGTCAGATCTGTTCGCTGGCCACCTGTTGACTGCCTGTTGAACTTCCGTGTGACCTCTTTTATGGCGATTTTTATGGCTTAACAGGCTCGAGAAATGAAGCGAGTATAATTAGGATGGAAGCATTTTTATTGGACGAAAAATAGAGCGCTTTAAATATTATTTTATTTTTCGACCGGAACACGTGTGTCGGAAACATTTGTAAAGAAAGATAATGGTCATTTTGTGATGGGGCTTTGTCCCGTTCACATCCGGTTCTCGCTCTTGAGTATTTGCCTGTAAATCAACCGAGATATGTCTTATTTTATTTTATAACAATTTTAATACTTTCCAAACAAAACCGCTCTCTTTTAACCGTCTGAGAGAAATTATTTGCTTTCTATCTGAATGCAAACATATATCTGCCGTTTGAACAATAGTTAACAAGCTAGTAAGTTTGATCTTTATTTCATACTTATTTTATAATTAAGCTTAATAAATGCTGAAAATGATCGACTAGAGAGTGGTGTTTAATAATCAACCGAAGGGCTTAATTTTGGGGAAGATGGTGTAGTTCTAAGAAATCTTTCTGCCATTTATTTTCTAGCAACGACAAAAGAGAATTATCAACAGAGTTTTCTTGTATGAATTTTAAAATAATAATAATAATAATGAAAACTACCTTAATCCAAAAAGATAGCTAAAGAACCACTCGAAGCATCTAAAGACCGATAACATGCTTACCAATATTGGAGAAAATCATAACAGAACAAATGACGGAGGATGTAAATAACTCACGAAGAATCAGAGGATTATTTTTCAAAAAGCAGAAAAGATTTTAAGAAATTATAGAATGCCTGAAAATATAAAAAGTCGCAAGAAAAATGGTTAAACTCTTAGCGAAAAGGGAAAATTAAAAGAATGGAACTATGCATTGGAGGACTGCAGCTCCCATAAATTCAAATACAACAATGTGTTCTTCAAGGACGTGCACTTCATCGCTACATTTTTCAGAGTACTAATTCCGCTGAATTATATATTAAAACGTGAAATCAAGTTTGTAGATCTACACTAACATGAGAAAAGTTGAACGAATTTAAGTGCAAAGACGTCTTAAAAACGTTTCTAAGAGCAAATGGAACAAATAGAAATTCTCATACAAACGCTCAGAATCTAAAGTCATTGTACAAAAATGAAAATTGGCTTTGAGAATTGTGGAATTGTTTCAATGAATAAAAGAAAATGAGAAACCAGAGAATCGTCAGGACACTCAATAAAAATGATGGTCAGAAATTTTTTAGAGGCAAATATCATCGAACAGAAAGAGTTGAAGGAAAACAAATCAACAAAGAATTCTTCACGAGAAAACTTACTGTGGATGAAACTCTGCGGTAAAAATTCAAAGTAATAAATACTTGGAGCGCTTCAGTTTTAAGTTACTCTGCACCCTTCTTAAAATGGGGGATAGAAGAACTCAGAAACCTGGAATACAAAATATGTAAACTTTATGCCAATGCATAAAGAGCTTTACCTTAGAGACAGTGTCAACAGGCTGTATGAAAAAAAAAAAAGATTACTAGCCGACGTCTAGGACTGATTGAACTTCTTCATTAAGGATTTGAAATGTATACAAGGCAGAGAAAAGACATGAGTCACAACAAAAAAATTAGCGCTCAAGCGAACAAAAGAATGAACAGACGTCCTTGAAACACAAGAAGAGGAACTTAAAAACAAGAAAAATTAATTTAACGGATTCTTTGGAGGAGAGAAATCAAAATAATAGCAGAAAATTGAAATGATATTTGAACATTCGCCATATTTGTTTTTGATTTGTAATATTAGTATTAGTAGAAACAATATTATTATTTTTATCTTTATTTTATTTACCATTCGCCCATGAATTGGATGTTCGTGTCACATATGGTCTGGTGCTTCTGCTATCTATTTTGAGATTCATACAAATAAAAGTTTGCAATAAATATTCACTTACTTTTCCATTGCCATAATATACCTTTCAAGTGTCATTTCTATAAATATTTTCCTAGTAATTAATCTGATGAGGATTCCAATTCGGTACCTAGACGTTATGAATTTAATCATGCTACTAGATTAGCGGCAAGGTCTCATCATTTTTATATTTAAAACAACTAGATATAACCGTAAGTTCTATACTAACAGTTTCTTCTCTCGCACTTGTGGAACTCTCTTCCGGCTTCTTGCTTTCCAGTCAAGTCTGATCTTCAAAAATCGAAGTATAATGTCAGTGGTTATATTGTGTTTTCATAATTCCTTTTCATTTATTTGTTCTTCCTCCTCCATAATGTTTTCTTTTTCTTATGTCTTAATGGTTTTATATTCATGATTGGAGTGAAATTATTAAAAAAAATGTCGACATGGACATGTCTACGTATGAGAAACCTTAAATGGGAATTTTTATCGTTTTTAGACAGTTGGATGAGAATAAATTTTACAAAGATTAAGATAAATCGTGCAAATCCAACGAAAATAGACAGAGTGGAAATAAAGGTGAGACAATTAATAAAGGTAAAAGAAAAAAAAAGACTAAGTTAAATCCCGCAAATTTCGCGAATACAGACAACGAGGAAATAAAAGTGAAACTATTGATAGCGATATTTAAAGACTAAGATTATTCACACAAATTCCGCAAATATAGACAGTGTGTAAATGAAAAGTGTGACCAATGACATGAGAACCAACTATATAAAACTAAGATAAATAACACAAATCACGCGAATTTAGACTGTGTGGAAATAAATGTGAGTCAATTAAGAGCGGCTCAAAAAAGGGCATAAGAATCAAGTTTATAAAAACTAAGATAAATCACATAAATCCAGCAAATATAAACTGAGAAGAAATAAAAGTGAGACAATTAATAGCGATAAAAAGCAATGGCATAGGAACCAAATATATAAAGACAAACATAAATCATCCGAATCTCGCTAATGTAGACAGCGTGTAAATAAAAGTGAGGCATTTTATAGCGGTCCAAATCATTGGCATAAGAGCTAAGATAAATCATTGGTATAAGAGCTAAGATAAATCATTAGCATAAGAGCTAAGATAACTCTCACAAATCCAGCAAGTTTAGATAGCGTGGAAATAAATGTGTACCAATTAACAGCGGCCAAAAACAATGACTTAAGTACAATGGATTTAAAGATTAGTATAAATCACACAAATCCAGCAAATATAGACTGTATGAAAATAAAAGTGAAACCATAACCCTTCAAAGCAATGGCATAAGAGCCAAGTATATGAAAACTAAGATAAATTTCATAAACCAAGCGAAATAAACGTTAGACAATTAACAACGTAATCAACCAATGTTGTCCTTGAAAATTAAATATAAAATATACTTGAACTTTGAGATTAAAACAGATCGCACAAACCGGACGAGAAAACAACAAAAATTATTTCCGATAATGGATTTCACTGTCTCAAAAAACAAACAAAATTTTCAAACGAAAAATTTAATAGATATCTCGACCTTGCTTGTAAGATGAGAAAATTCTGGGACTTCAAAGTGACAATTAAACCAGTTGTTATCAGAGATACTTACGAAAAGTTAATTCAGGCTGTCAATCTACTCAATTCAAACTCACTGAGAGCATTTGCGGTCTTGCGCTGGCCACTCGCACCTGTAGATTGAAGACCTCAGAAGAAAATCACTAAAAAGTTCAGACGGGAAAAAATATTATTATTATTTTTTATTTTTTTTTATTTTCTTTGATTTCTGGCGTTTACACATTTCTTTCCGGGTCCCGCCCAGGGACCTAAGGTTAGAAATGGCGTCATGACACTTTCCACTGACAATTATCCCTTCAATTAGTCTACTGGAATCTTTTCCAACCAGTCCTAGGTCTCCAACTACAACAGGGATTGTTGATGTTCCCATATGCCACATTTTCGCGATTTCTATTTCAAGGTCCTTGTACTTTGACAACTTTTTGAATATCTTCAAAGATACATTGCAGTCAGCAGGGACTGCCATATCAATAAGGAGGCACCGTTTTTGTTTGTGGTCTTTAATAACAATATCTGGGCGGTTGGCCTTGATTGTTCTGTCAGTGTGTATTGTGTAGTCCCATAGAATTGTAACAGTTCCTATCTCCGTAACCGGGTCTGGGTGGTGTTCATACCAGTTTCTTTCAGTTTTCTTCCCGTGGAAGTTGCAGATTCTCCAGTGCAGATATTGGCCCACTCTGTCATGTCGGGTTTTATATTCAGTGGGTGCCAACACCGTACAACCTGATACAAGTTGATCAATCGTTTCTGGATATTTATCACAGAATCTGCATTTTGGGCTGACACAATATTATAGTATATGTGCTTGATAATTCCTAGTTAGCAAGCATTGGTCCTGCGCAGCAAGGATAAAACCTTCAGTTTCCGCTTTCAACCCTGCACTACGTAGCCACTGATGGGTACGGGTTTTGTCTACGTCAGCTTGTTTGGTACGGGCAGAGTATTGGCCATGAAGCGGTTTATCTTGCCATCGCTTCTGTAACTTGTCCGTTGCATTCGTCTTAGCTATCTTTTTTAGGTATTTTGCAGTTTCAGCCGGTGTATTGTGCTGTAGTTGCATCTCTACGCCCATTTGGAACTCCATTTTGAATTTTTTGGTTTTCCTTCATTACGGAGTAGAGACGCTTACTACTTTCATGTTACTTGACGCATACCACCATCCAGTCTTCTGTAGTTTCCAAATATCTTTGGAGGCCAATTGTTGTAGTTTTGTAGGACAGTTCTAGTTGAACTAATCCTCTGCCTCCTTCGGATCTGGGCACATACAGACGGTCGACATCAGCTTTGGGATGATGCATGCGATAGCAAGTGAGTAGCTTTCTCGTTTTGGCATCCAGTCGCTTAATTTCAGCTATGGTCCAGTTAAGGACATTAAAGCTGTATTGCACCACAGGGACAGCCAATGTGTTTATGGCTGATATCCTGTTTTTTGAGTTCAGCTCAGTATTTAGTACCAGATGTACACGCCTGTAGTATTCTTTCCTTATTTTTTCCTTCATTTGGGGGTGTTGTATGCCATCTCCTTCGCTAATTCCTAGGTTGGATATGGCAGTGCCATTATTATTATTATTATTATTATTATTATTATTATTTTTATTATTATTATTATTATTACTACTACTATTATTACTACTACTACTATCATTATTATTATTACTACTATTATTATTATTATTATTAATAATAATAATGATAATAATAACATTCAGGAAGAGAAGGAAAAGGCTTGTTAATCTTGTTGAAAGGCTCAGAATATCAATAGCCACAGAATTTTTATATATTTTTATAGCTTAACTTATATTTCTATTACATTTCTAAATGTGGAGTTTATTTTATTAAACTAAATTTATTAAACTTAAAGTTTCCCCATACAGACTGATTATTTAGTGGGGCTGATTATTATTATTAGAAAATTTTCATATGTGAACTTTTAAATAGATATATATGCGTATAAACCCCACTCCCCCCAAAAAAACAAAGCAAAAATGAAGAAATTATTTACAGATTGATCGATACTTGCACCAGTGTAGTATCTGTTTTCTTTTCCAATCTAATATTTGCCACCCTGTCTTAATATACACAAATGTATTTTATCATTCATCTCAAACAGAAGAACTGCGCCATAATGGATGTAGCATTCTAAAATAGGGCCTGATTCTTATTCTTTATTGCAATAAAGTTACAGAAAAAAATCTACAAATACACGTGTGCAGACTAGATCAGAAGGTTACATTATAAAATCATGACATCTAAAAAGATATCTCCGCATCCAATTGGAAGCACCGATTACAAGATGAACAATATAAAAGAGAATCATGGAAGCAATATGTTAGTTTTGTATTTTATTTCTGTAGTTGTACATTTTCTTTCGGCGTAAAAAGCATTCGACCATATACAATGACTATTTTGGACAATTTTTTATAAGTTTTTATTTCTAAAGTTTGTTTCTGTAATTTCCTTTTGTTGAGTGCATTTTTTCTTTTTCAGTTTTTACTTTTTCAGCTTCGACCGAATTTATTTTAATTTTTGTTTTTTATAAAAACAGTTTGATTTCATTTTCTTTTGTTGTTTATTGTTGCATTGAACTTTATTAAACGGCGAACTTCTTTTTTGACTTCATGGTTTATATTATTTTTTGTATTTTCTTCTGCATTCTATTTTTGATTGATTTGTTTTATTTCGTTTATAATTGTCACCTTTTGTGAAATTATTTTTGGCTTTAACAAAACAAACATTTATTAACTGTTTTAGAAAAAGAAAAAAATTACAATATGGCCGACCAAAGTCAAAAAATATTTATTTGGGTCTGCCACTAAGACAGATCCACCAGACAAAAACACCGAGGCTATTTACCCCCCACCCGGGCCAGGCCACAAAAGATAAAAATTCTACATCATCCTCCAAGGGCGAGTCCTATAAGGGGGAAAAAAATCATCCACTCTTGTTCTAGAGGAAAGTAAAGAAAATAAACAATATGAAAGAAGAAAGACCCGAACATAAGTATGGTGGCTGTATCGACAGACGAAGTCAACAATGTAGCGTCTGGAGAATAATCCTCTATTTGGGACCCCCACCCCCGCCTGCGAAATGTCAATGTGGCGGAGTTCATCGAATGAACCAAACAGTACGCTCATCTGATTACGAATGATACTTCGATGTACAAGAGCGCATCACGAAAAGAACAGTGTCAGTCTTTGGACACGACAAGCTCACACGAAAAATGTTCTCGGTGCACAAAAGACACTGTGATGAAACCATTGATTTCCTTTGTGTTTAAACCTCAAATCATGAAAGTTTCATGTTTTTTTCATGTGGGACATACTGTTGCCACGCCAGAAGACTGTGTGGATGTAACGTCCCTTGATTTAATCACAAAAGATTATCATCGGCACAGAATACTGAGGATAGCGTAAGACCAAGGTGTCGATATATGGCATTCTTGACTATATTCTCGGAGATCACTTAGGGGCATATCTTATGCAGTATGGCCAATTAGTGTTACTCCAGTATATGAGATGGGGAGTGGGGGTTCGAGTTAATATTGAATCGCGATCATTCCCAACAGCTTGGAGATAAACGGGAGGAATTACCCCGTCATCGTGACGAGGAGGAAACCAATCTGTTGGAAGTGTGGCGTTATTAGTCTCTTCCTGCCCAGAGCCTCGAACTGAAAGTACTTGTTCCGCGGCGCCTGTAATGCACTGGTGGTTAAAAGGACCGAGCCCACATTGCCTGTCACGGAGAAGACGGAAGATACACAGAAATGGCTGGTCGTAGGTAGTGTGAGCGAAAAGACTCAAGCTGCGGGATCTCAGTTCCCTGAAGCTCTTAAATGCAAAGGCACTAGCAGTCCCATTCCCAAGGGTGAGATTCTGGCTACTTACGCAGAAAAATTACATGAATTGAGCAAAATATATGACCCGGGGTATGAAAAGTTTGAAAAAATAAAAGAGCTAGTGCCAATTAAATGTTCTTCAGCTTCTGTCTCATCTTTCCAAATCTAGTGACTAGGTCACTGACCGTATCCACTCCGAAAATGTCCCCACTTAAGAAGTTGCCCACACCAAGTTCACAATCTCCTGCCAAAATAATAAGTCAACCTGAAACAGTGGTGGTGCCACGCCTCTCGGCCTCTTCCCAGACTTCCCCATCACATAAGGACTAAGTTACTGTCCCCAACCCCTTTGAAAATAGCTCCACTTAAAAGCGTTCCCACTTTCTGTGCATCAGAATCTTCCACTCCTGCCCAATCTGCTTATCTGACACCACAAAATACACAAAAGAGGCAAAGAAACCCATCTGTGAAAACGAACTTAAAAAAAGGAGAAATTGTCCTCGAACAACGGAGATGTCTGCCGTGTGCCCCCGGGCAAAACAGAGAGAGAGCGAGGCAGTATAGGAACCGAATACAGGCCCTGAAATACTTGCTGTCAATACAACAGTTTGCTTATAAAAATGTGGATAACACGGGGAATTTTCCGAAAGCGAAGCGTATACTTACCGTTATCAGAACTGGCAGTCTTTGGGAATGATGAAAGAAGCCGTTAAAAAGTTTGACATTACGCACCCATTGGCTATCGTCGAAAACGAGGACACAAAGAGACTAAAACAATTCTGTTCTGAGAGGGTCCCAGTTTTCATTCACCCCTCCCTATATAAGACACTTAAATTAACTTTTCCGTGGGATATCGGGGGTCTCGCGATTAGCGAAAAGACTGAAATGGATCAGAGGTCAATGGTCGAGGCCGTCAGTATTCTCATCCCGACACCATTTAAGCAGACGTTCAACACTAGAAGATCTGACAATGCTACCCTTTTTTTTTTGTAAATGTCCTGGGGTTGAGGTTGGAATCTCGAAGGGCGAGACTCGATCGAGACCTTCTACGCCTGGGAGTGCATATATGCGCTTGACAAGGGACTCGCTTCCATTCTGGCGACCATGATGTTATACTGTCGAAGAGGTTTTACCTCTTCTTAGCGAATTATGATAAACATTCTGGGGGTGGGGGTTCTTGGCTGGTAAGCCGTTCTTTGAAGGTTGTGTGTATGCTTGTCTACGCGGATCTGGCGGGTAGGCTTTGTGTCGTGGATACTACCGTAAAAGATCAGGCGTTTCGTTTCATAGGAGTTTATGCACCCAACGACTCCAGGGAGCGAGACACCTTTCTTCAGCGGATCGATCCGTTTCTGACGACATCTCCTCGGGTAATTTTAGCGGGTGACTGGAATACTGTCCTCGATCCCAATATAGATCGCACTGGGTACTAACAAGCCGGATGTATAACCATTTCCGGACTTTATCGACAGGTTAGATCTTGTCGATAATTTCAGGAATGATCTTCCTCGGGAGATAGTGTGGATTTGGTCTGATAGGGGCAGCTCGACTTCGGTGTTGCGTACAAGCTACCTTGACCGACTCTTAGGAGAGTCGTCTTGGGGTCTTAGATTGTCCAAGTCTTCATTCCATAGTTTATTCGAACCATAGGCTTGTCCGGGTTCGTCTAAATTAGGATATGCCTAGGATTAGCATGGCTGGGTACTGGAAATTCAGCACATCGTTGTTCGATGAGAATGATTTTCGGAGTCAGTTTTTATTAACGCTAATGCGAGAACTGACAGAAGCCGTGGTTGGGAATAAGTGGTGGGCTCACCTTAAGGCTGCCATTAGGTCATTTGCTGCTGATTATAGTAAACGGCTCAACCAAAATAGATTAGCAGAGAAAACGGTACAAGAATCTAAAGTAGAAAGGGCTTTAAAATTGGGAGATAGAGGGGAAATAGCTGCAGCTAGGGCAGAGATGGCCTTCTTGATTATCACTAAGGATCGAGCTCTTGTAGTTAGGTTAAAATTAAAAGGAATGTCTTTCGAGGCAACAAATATGACCGTTGAAGAAGTTCGGAGTATCGCAGACCGGTACATAGCTAGCGTCACATTGCTGGCATATTGTGAGGCTTTCCGGCCTTATTTTTAGGATCTTTTTACCAGGTATGCCAACCCGAGCCAAGCTCAGTTCGATATATATTTAGCTAACTTTCCTCGCCTCGAGGCGACTGAAGCGGCTGCGCGCGAGGATCCGATCACAGATGCGGAAATCTGGGATGCGTTGAAGCTTGTCGGCAGAAACAAGACTCCCAGTATCGATGGTCTCGCCTATGAGGTGAACATGAGGTAGTCGCACATGTTTTCCCCTCTGCTGGCACTGGTCTTTAACCAATGGGTAAAGAACGGGAATATTCCCGAATGCTTCACCAGAGGTGTGATCAAGTTGCTTCGCAAGAATAAACACGGAGAGGATGGAATTAATAATTTCCGGCCCTTAATACTGAGTTAAAGATTTTGAACAATGACTTAGCCAAGCCTAGTCTGATTGGCTCCGAGCAAACTTGCGCTGTGATGGGTAGGACTATTCAGGACAACCTTCATTTGATACGCTTGATCGTAGAACAAGTGAATTTAAATCAGTCCAAAGCATTTGATAGAGTTGAGCATCTATTTCTCGGGGTTGTCCTCGCGTCGGCCGGCTTCGGGCCGTACTTTCGATCTTGGATCCGTCTCTTGTATCGGTATTCCTGGGCAGTGGTAAAAGTGAATGGTCTAAGGTCAAAACATTCAAGTTCTCCAGATCAATTCGCCGATGCTGTACATTCTTGCGTTGGGGCCACTTCTTCGCAAGTTAAAGTCGAATCCAGTTCAACATGGAATTACCCTCCCTGGAGCGACCATCTCGGCTAGGTATTCCGCCTATGCCGACGATGCGACAGCTTCGTGAATAGCAAAGCTGAGATTGTCAAGGAAATCGGCAACGAAATCTGTAGGAATGAGACGGTAACAGGAGCCAACATCAACCGGGACACGGGGCCTTTCACTTGGACGGATAGGCCTCTCAAGATACTCAGCGACTGGTTTGGCCCCGACTTCCAATTGAAGTTGAATTGATTGGAGGTCCGAAGTGTCATCTATGGTCTCAGAGGAAACTTTCCTTAAAGGGGGCGGAAATTCGTGCTTCGAATATGTACCCCAACCTTCTTTATCGGCTATCGGTAATACCACTCCCGTACACCGAACTAATTTTATTGGTTCAAGTCTTGTTTCACCTCTTGTCAGACGACCAGGCTCTTAAGGTGCGTCGCAATGTCTGTTGCCTCCACTCATTTGAAGGCGGTCTAGGGATGCTCAGCGTTGAGATTCGTCAAAAGATGCTATAGCCAAAGTTCCTAGATCGAATTTGTCTGCAAGATGAGGGACAGCGGCCTCTTCTGGAAGACGCTAAGAAAATATGTCCGTCTTTGAAAAGTGTGCAAAATGTCAATCATCCACGATCCAGGTTCTCCTTCTATCGCAAGTGTCGACTTGCTCTAGTAGACTTTACACTGATTAAGGAAGGCCTCTCCAACACGTTACCGAAGACCCTTTGGGTCGGCAAAAAGCTCTGTTAAACGGGGCTGGCAGTTACGGCAAAGTGCGTGCGCTGTTGTGGGCGGTGGAGTCCTTGTGGGAATCTTTCACTGAAGTGTCTTACGGCCGTTGTGCGAATTGATTGAAGGTTACATGGTTCGCATCCTGGGTGGAAAGTTTTTGTCCTCGAGGCCAGTTCTGTTTATAGCAATGTTGTGCCACAGCTCAAGAGGAATAAACATTATATGTTCTTGTGTTTACTTCGCATTATGAGAGTTGTGATTTGAACTACGTGACAGGAGTTTTATGAAAGCAAGAAGTTTTCCTTTTCTCAACTAATTTTGTTCTTTAAGTACCACCTTAATGTCAAAATTAGAGCAGAAAGGAGGCGACTCTCTTCAGCAAAATTCGGCGAAAGGCGAATGAATATTTCGCGTTTGGTTCACTTGAGAAGGGCAAATTTAGAGTGGCATCTGGAGGTGATCTAGGATTTAAGGATATAGGGTTATAAACCTAGTTCTCCAAAGAAACTGTATTTATAGGATTAGGTAGGAATTCCTAGAGTAAATGTGGCATTATGATGCCTGTGTATGGCAGTGTTGTGTAGATGAGATGCGTTGTTAAAAGGAATTATATATGAACGATTGGGTAAGTGATTAAGGCTAGCTAAGTTATCGATAGGGACAAGTGAAGACACCTCATCCCCTCCCCATTTTGCCCTTGTGGCGTATTTGTACATACTACAATATATATCTGTAGATTTCATTTCAGAGTTAGTTGAAATTTACTTCCTCTTTGCGACGTTGTTTAAGTCTCGTTTCCGACGTAATTTGACATTTTCAGACCGGTTAACTTTCGTGAACGTTTGCAACTGAATCCTTTCGATTCGACCTACAAAGAACTTTTTAAAACAGAAATACTTTTAAGTTGTTTTCAATTATTTTTCGTTTATTCTTTTTGCTTGAATCTAACTTTTGATTTTTTCTTTTTTCAGTTTTTTTCATTTCAGTTCTCTCCTCTACTTTGGCCGCCATTTTTTTCTGTTCTGCCGTAAAAGTCTTACCAAACAACTGCTTTTGTTTTATTCCGTTCTTTTTTTAATTCATAGTTTACTTTTACAGATTCCCTTTATTTAAAGGAAGATTTGAAGAACGTTTTTGAACAGAAATCGTTTTCGTTGTTGGACTTTTTGAATTTTTTCTTGTCAGTCATTTAATTTTTTCAGTTTTACATCCTCGGCTTTCGACCGACTTTTATTTTATTCCTCTGGGTTAACTACTATTTTATTCGACTATTATTTTTTTAAATTTTTATTTCTTAAAGTTTATTGTTTTTAGTTTAAACTCTATCATTCTTTTTTTTCTCGTTGTTGGGTGAATTTTTTTTGCTTTCGTCTGTCAGCAAACTTTTTTTTTCCGTCGAATTTCATTTACTTTTTCGTCTTTGGGCGAAGCTTTATTTGACAACGTTTTATTTCTTTTTGGTAATTTTTATTTTAATTTTTTTTTATAGTTAAACGAATCCTTCATTGTAAATTAGTGTAATTTATTTGTTTTCTTATCTTTTTTAAAATATGTCGAACTTTTTTGTTTCCTATCTTATTCAGTTTTCTTTATTGTAGTATATACTTTTATTTTGTACTGTTACTTTTTTCTCTAATCTTTATTTCTTGATTTGATTTGATTTTTAAACTTCGTTTGTAGAAGAAATTCTTTTGAGATTTTAAGTTTTATTTTCTATTGTCATTTCCTGCCACCATCAACACCATACACTCCACTTAAAATATAATTTTTGTCAAAAGAAAAAATTTCCCGCTTGGCATTATTTTCAACAACAGATTTTCATTTTTCTATATGGCCGACAAAAGTCGCTTGGTAAGGAAAGGCCTTTTCGGATCTGCTCTAAGGCAAATCCATCCGTTAAATGGGAAAATAGATTAAGCTCACGGGTTGAGTCAACCCGTAAAACCCAAAGTAATGAAGACAAGACAAAAAAGTGAATACAACTAAAGTTGACGAGAATGTGCCCAAATCAACGGAGGCACTATCGAATACGACAAGAAGTCACCAACGAAATGTATTATTAACATCGCGGAATTTTTGGAAAGGGCTAAAAGTTACGAACATCTTATTAAAGAAGATGGCGATTTGGAAGATCCCCAAGAATTACCGAAGTTCGAAAAGAAAATGGTGTCAGTCTTCGTGGTGAAGAAGTAAAATATTTGTCGTTCCACGATAGACACACTCATCCGATCACTGATGTCCCATGGGGTCAAACCCCAAAGTGTAATAAAAGGTAACAGATTTTTCATGTGGGACGTACTGCTGCTCACAGGTGGGGAATCGAGAGTTGATTACCAAAGACATAATCATAACAACTTAATATATGGTTCGGCGTGTAGTAGTATATGAGATCATCCTCAGGTGATAGGAGAGTACTTAGCTGCCTAAAGTCAATATGGCCAAATTCTAGGTGCTACCTCTAACAATCTGAACGGGAGTTGGAGCTTCGATATTATGCTCGATCGTCTGGCCTTCGTCTCTGTCCCTAACTTCGGACTTTTGCGGTCAGAAAATGCCGGTCATCGTGATAGGTAGAAAACCACCTCGTTGGGAGTGTGGAGAGACGGGTCATCTCTCCTCTTCTTGTCTAAAGAAGAAGGCCTCTGGAGTTCCGGCCGCAGGCGACCCAAATTACCCTCTGGCCAATATTGACAGTTCCGCGACGCTTGTAATGCATTCCCCAAAAAACCGACGCTACTCGCAAATGTGAGTAAGGAAAAGAAAGAAAAGGAATGGCGTGTCATTCGTAGTGACAGAGAGAAGAATCAAACGGCGGGACCTCAGTCTCTTGAAGCCCTCAGGGCAAAAGTCATCTACAGACACATTTCCGCTACCATCTTTAAGGAAGACGCCCCGGCGTCGTATGCTACTTCCGCAACTGAAATACAGAAGAAGTGAGCCTAGTTGGAAAAATATTCTCAAACTGTGACAATTTAAAAACATAGCTGGATAAAAGCGGGAAAAGAAACTATTGTGGGCGCCTGGTCCCTTATGCCCCGTCTTCCTCATCATCAATAAAGATCATGGCCCCTTTCCCAATGGCAAGATCATTGACCCCTACCCCTTCGAAAAATGACCAACTGAAAAAAGAAAACTACACCATCCTTTTACATAAATCACACCAGTTTTTACGCCCAATCCCACACCTTCAAGGTCACCACAAAAACATGACATTTCAAAAAAAAGTAAGGAATCCCGGAAAATATTTCCAAAGCAGAAAAAAATACCTCATGACCTCGGAGAAGACGTCTGTCCTCAATCCGAGGAACAAGCAGAAAAAAAAACATTGTCATCAGAGTTTTTAAATTTTTACTCAATATAAAAAGGATGAACGGGAAGGACGTAGAAACCTCCCCCCCCGCACACACACACACAAATTTCCCAAATGATCAGGCTCGAGTACACGGCAGCAATGATCGTAGAGATCAACGATGCTATCTCAGCGTACCCCAACTGGCTTATTTTGACAATGAAAATGTAAAAAATTACAACAGTATTGTACT
Organism: Acanthosepion pharaonis; assembly: GCA_903632075.3. NCBI lineage: Eukaryota > Metazoa > Mollusca > Cephalopoda > Sepiida > Sepiidae > Acanthosepion > Acanthosepion pharaonis. Next base: position 1,079,846 of record CAHIKZ030005598.1, on the reverse strand, counting down.
GGGAGACTCCCACTCTTTGTTCACCCCCTCCCTCTAGAGAGCTCTTAAATTAAAGTTTCCTTTGGATGTTGGTGACCTGTCTCCTGATGACACCATAAGGAGTGAAATGGGTCTAGTCTCAATAGGACAGGCCGTCGATGTCCTCACCCGGCCATGTTCAATGTAGAAGAGCAACTCTAATCGCTCTGATAATGTCCCCTCTGTTTGGCTATCGTGAATGCTCGAGGCCTGAGTATATTGTGTACAGGAGACCTGGTTTTCAACTCGCGACTGTGAATGCATTCTGTCTAAGGGGTTCCACCTGTATTCAGCATGTTTTGATGGACGCTCGAGAGGTTTTTCCTGACTGGTTAGCACGTCTTTGGATGCGGCGTGTGCTTTTGTCTTCGCAGATCCGGCGGGCAAGCTTTGCGTGCTGGATGTTACCATTGAGATGCGCCCGATGACGATACTGAGCGGAGAGGCATGATTTATTTCGGCGGATCGAGCCGTTTTGAACGAGTCCTCGTCGGGTAGTTTTAGCGTTTTAGATTGGAATGCCGTACTTGGCTCCTACATAGATCGTATAGGGCAAAGATCGGGTACTAACAACCCGGATGTGAAGCCATTTCGGGACTTTATCAAGTTTTATCTTGTCGATAAGTATCGTAATGAGAACCCCTGAGAGGTAGTGTGGACTTGGATTAATAGGGGAAGCGTTAGAGATTAAATATGAAAAGAAAATCATTTTGTTGTGGATTCCGGGATGAAATCCGGTACCAATAAATAACAAACGCCAAGAATGAATATAGGAAAATAATGTATTAACGTAATAATACAAACTGGTAATGCAGGTTAGTAGTTCCAGGAATACGGGTTAGTAGCCAAATATCTATACAGTCTTTGGTATTGAAGTATCGCTGTATGACTTCTTACTGAGTCTACGTGCTCGCTCACTGTGACTCTTGCTGGCTACGTTCGTTCTGTCTGTCTGTTAACTTACTCTCTGTTGCTCTCCTGGTTATCTACAACATTTCACTCCGCTCTCAGTCTTGTCTTGCTCTGTCTTCCCTTCACGTAGCAGTAGTATATGAATATACTGGGTGAGTCCATTTGTGTAAAAAGTGAAGGACTCCTCAACACATTTAAAAGTAAATTACAACTCACGTTTTATTACTGAAGTGAGTATCATTTATTCTTTCTTACAAAAATATGGAAATAAATTCTGGAAACAGAGACACGTGAAAAAAGAAAACAAACACTCGTATCGATCAATCGGAAAACTGTGACACAGAAATTGATTGAGATATGAAATTAAATTTATAATATTTTCCGTTATTGAATCATAGTCAGTCAATGCGTAATATCAGAATCATGTCCCTTTCGCACATCCATACCAAAAATAATCTAGCAGTTGCTAAAAGGAAAAAAATAATAAAATTATTTGAAAAAAAGTTCACACTCGAAAATGTTATTAAACTTTACGTTTTTTGATTCTTCAAATTCGCTCTGTAAAACTAAAAGTATTTTAATACCGTATTTGACGGCATATAAGGCTCAATTTTTGCTAAAAATATCTTTTAAAATTCCCCTGCGTCTTATATGCCATATGTAGGTTTAGTAATTTTACCCAACTTTTTATTGATTTGCCCTGCTGAAATTGGGGTGCGTCTTATATGCGATTTATGTGCCATCAAATATGGTAAATATTAAGGGACATTTTTTCTGTCTGATCTATAAAATAACGTATGTTAGTAAATTATGCAAACATGAATACTCAAAAAATATTTTTTGATACGGGCCGAATTTTTCGTATGTGCACAATATTAATATTGCATCATTTTTTTTTCTGAAATAATTCAGCAATTCTTCTTTATAAAACTGTATAAAAAAAGACGAACATCCCCCAAATTAAAAAGTACATACGGCATATCCGAAAGTGGGAGTGAAACATACCCAACCACAAATATTTCCCCCAAGTTTTGCGCAAATATATTCACTAATCATTTAATTCATTAGTGCTGAAAATTTCGTTTGAATCGGATAACTCTCAGATATTTAAAACATGGGGTAGCGATATTTTGCTTTCATTTCAGAAAAAACATCATCCATTTTGGTGGTACCTAGCAAATTACATTTTGGTGGTACCTAGCAAATTATATTTACGCAAAATTTTTGTTTTGGTAGCGCCTTAATGTCTTTAAATTTATTCATTGAATACTAAGTTTTAAAAAAAGCATATAGAATGAAAAAATAATTCTTAAACTATTGGTTAAAGAAAATATATTTTGAAACGTAAATATTAAATTCTTGATTATTGCGCTGCTGGTCTTCAATATTTCTTGAAGTTTTATTTTTAATTCTTTCGGACGGGGTAGAATTTCTTTTCATCCTTTGATCACACAGGCTAATATGTATAAACAAAATGTTATTTTCATTAATACGTTCAAGAATCTAAAATTATTGTAAGAAAACCAGAAGGAATGCAAAAGAAATATTTATCAAAGCGGAATTTTTTTCAGTGAGAATCACTCCTATATTAATGTTTCATCATAACTTACAAAAGTTTGAAGAAGGAAACCAGTTTTTGAATTGAATGAAACGTCAAGTATCTAAATATTAGTATAAACAATGATTTTTAAAATCATTTCACCTCAAGCAAGGCGATAAATCCACTAAGACACAAGGGTGTTAGTGAGCGTGAAAGATATTGCATTTAAATTTTTGAAGATCAAAGTTGACTGGAAATCGAGAACTCGGGAGAGAGTTTTACAAGTGAGAAGTGCAAAAGAAGAATCTGTTAGCATAGAACTTACATTTAGCAATTTCACTTGTAAAATGATAAGACCTAGCTGTCAATCTAATATTGCGCTTAAATTCGTAAAGTCGATGGATTAAAGAGAAAAGCTCATTGCCTCTTTCATACAAAGTAGAAAGAACAATTACCATGATTTAACGAAGATATAGAGACATGACAACCAATATCGAAACATGTACAGTGTTAGTGATGCACAAAGGGAAACGTGTCGGTATTCGGTTCGTTGTTTGTCCGGTCGTCCAACGATGTAACCTCTTTAGTATATAGCAAAATCTTGACTTATTCCTGACTCTTTTTCTTTCCAGATAATTTTTCTTTAAATATTTTGTTACTCATAAACCAAATGAAAATGATTACAATGATAGAATGTCGAGTAATCTTATTGTATGAGTACAAATAGGGGAACTGAACCATTTTTGCATCGAATCATTACATGCGATGAGGAATGAATACGCTTTGACAAGAGTAAGCTAGTGGTTAGATGCAAGTGAATCACCAATACAATAGCCAAAATCTCCACTGCACTCTAAAATGTTAATGGCTATTGTATGGTGGTCCTTCAAAGGGGTTATTCATTCTTGCCTCAAAGAAAAACAATAACAGCAACCTCGTATTGTGGAAAAATTGAGTGTATGCACGAAAAATTGGAAAAGAAACATCCTAGAATTGCAAATAGGGATGGCCTAATTTTTCTGCACGACAACGAACGGACGCACTCTTATCAGTCAACTGTCCAAAAGCTGCATAGCCTGAATTATGAAATTCGTCTCATCCTCCATATTTACCAGATATCTATCGTACTGATTATCACTTATTTAAGTATTTTGAGCTTTTCAACCCCAATAAAACATTCGCCCATAAGAAAGAGGTAATCGAAGCATTTGAACTATTTATCACATCAAAGGATGAGATTTTTTTTAAAGATGGGATCAAAAATTTAGAGGTACGTTGTAGAACAGTCATTCATCAACATGGTGTCTATTTGAAATAAATAAATTATTTATTTAACATTTTAAAAGCGTTCTATTCATTTCCTATAAAGTGCGTCATTTCATGTGTGACAACCTAATATTATGCCAAAGTTTGACAAATTAGGAGAGTGAACACACAGAGAGTGAGAGAGAAATATCAAATATCATTTATGTAGAGAAAGAGGTGAAACAATGTCATAAATAATTGATTACGACAATCTGAGCGAAAAGGTGTACTTCAAATGAAATGAAAGATTAGGGGCAGTGATAGATTGAATGCTGTCGAGCAGCGAGGGTTCCATCATGAAAACGAAAAGAATGGGATAAAAAGTAGAATTGTCAAGTACAAAGAATAAAGTTCCCAGTGATTCAAAAATCCAAGGAAAAAAAACACGCATCAACTTCAAGAAAATGGAACGTCTTGAGAAGGAGACATTCTTCCCAGATAACTAAATATCCAGTGAGATCACTCTTTCTCCTCCAAGCAACTGAATCTGTTTGTTCTGAAAACGTATATATATATCAGATCAGACGAAAATAAATGAAAAGGTCGATAATATATTAAGAGAACTAAAAGAAATCTTTACAGTGACTGTTGTACCAATAATAATTAGCGCACTGGGAAGAAAGCTAAACATTCTATAGTTGATATTAGAATAACTGGAGATAGTTAAACGGTGACAGGAGAATTAAAATCAATTCAAAATTCCGGGAAGAAAGCTAAAGATCTAAGGAGAATTTTAAACACATAATCACAAGTATAATCGATGGGAACAGCTACTCATTTAGATAATAATTACTGTAATACACACTCACATTACATGATAAAACTATACTTTTAAGGTATGCGATATTTATGGTTAAAAGTGCTAAATATCAGAGATAAAGCGGATGTAAACATGACCTAAAGATTGCGTTGAAACATGAAATAGACCGTCGCCGCTTGGTGTTGACCTCGATAAGGAATAGTCTGTTCTCATATATATGCAGAAAATTTTAAACAATTTAAGCATTGAGCACGCTTTATAATTCAGTAACGGCATAAATTATTTTATGAAGGGATCTCCACAAAAAAAAAACGCGATAACTAAGGTTTAAAATTAATTTTATAAATGAAAAAAAAAATATTCTTGAAGCTTTTATTTTACTTTTAATATAAAGCTAATAGATTAAATATAATATTTCCAATAAACAATATATTTTTCTGTATTTCAAAAACTAATTTAAATTGACCGGAAAGAGTTTTTGTTGTTGTTGTTGTTGGTAAAATAGCTAAATAGAGCCCTTTTTTAGGCGTCTTTCATCGGAATGTAAAACTTTTTATTAAAAAAATCTTTCAAAAATAAAATATGCTTTCTGAAAATTTATTTGACGAATATTAGGTGATTTAAAATATAATTAAGCTGATTTGAAACAAATATTATTTAATTTTAAAATATCACAGAAATGCATTTTTAACTCGAGAATAACTGTATTTTTAACCCGGCAGCAGTTATCTTGACGTGTCGACAGCCTGAAGTCAGATCTATGGAGTCTTTATTGATAAAACATAATTGAAGAAAGTAATGTGGGCGCCTTTTTATATCATTTTTAAGTACTCTGTAATCTTAAAAATTTAGGAAAATATTTTCCGTAACCTAATGTTTATTGAATTTTAGAATTTTTGGTTTTAAATTCACTTTAGTTATTAATCTTATTTTTTGATAATGGCGTGTATGGTCGACTGTAGTTAAAAAAAATCGGTACTTTAATACACATACAAAATAATTCAAAATTCTTTTAAAAATATTAGTCTTTATTTTTGTAATGAGGTATTATTTACATTGTTCGGACTGTTGCCCTCATCTTTATTGTCATGTTCACGACGTTTCGGCCGTTTTACGCTCCGGCCTTCGTCAGGTGATTGGAATTTCAAATTGAAGCCTTTATTTCGTCTACCGTGGTAGATTTTCTCGTTCCACGTGCCATACCTCTTCCGGATGTCTCAGTTATCTCTTTAACACAACTCTCCAACTTTTGTTGTATTGAACTCACAACAAGTCAAGTCATTCGATCCAACCAACACTTTTATCACTTGGGTCATGTGTCCTTGTGAACATCAGTGTATGAATTTGGGGGACTCATCGAAATTTTGTTGTTTTTCTCTAGCACTTCGTATTACAGGAAAAAGCTTCGGTCTGCTTACCTTATGTGAAGGGATTATCGGAAAAATACAAAAGATCTGTAGTCAATACAACATCAGGACGACCTTCAAAAGTGGTTCGATTCTTCGCAGTCATCTCTTCCGTGTTAGACTATCCTTAGTCATGTTCTTCTGTACGATGAGGGGTGTCTTACACTTAATAATGTTTTCTAATTAAATTTTTTTTTTATGAAAACGAATTCAGGTAATAATGTCACAGTTAGAAATGGCACAGGTAAAAAATATAAGTTTCTGCTGCATTTCTCTTCATGTTGTTGATGCATTTCGTGGATGTAATAGCTGCATAATTAGGAGCGCCGTTGTGGTTTTTAGCTGCTACAGGGTCAGTTATATCAAAGCTGATGGTCATGTTACCTTTACAAAAATATATTCTCTTAACACGTCTCCATCTCATAGTAGTTGATCTTGCAATCTGTTTTGTATACATGTACCCTTGAAAGCAAACCTTCTTTTTCCCTTTATTATTTGCTCTAACTTCTATGATGAGGTTCTGATAGAGCCACTGATATCAATGCTGTGATTATTTCTAATCCAGGATTCAGTGCGATGCTTTCTAGTTGTGTGCTCTGTTCAATAATTGAACCGGAATTCTTGCAACTGAACCACTGACAACAAAACCAATGACAACTGAACCTGGAGTCAATTGGCGTCTAATTATAGTGATACTGATTCAATATTTATATTTTTTCAGAATTTACTGAATAAATAACCTGTGCATTTCGTTTTTTTTTCCTGTATGTTTTCGCTTCATGCTATTTTTCCTATTTTCCCACTTGTGCCATTTTTACCAATGCTATTTTACCTGTGCCATTTTTAACTGTGCCATTATTACCATGCACCAATGAAAACAATTCTTGCAAAAATTCATTATTCATCGAATTTTTTCTTAAGCCAATAGTGTCCCTAATATATCTTAAAGATAAAACAATTAAAAGCTTTCCTAATTAAATAATGCCATAGATTTTTGCATTTTTTATTTTACGATTCGGAGCAGATTTTCGGTAAATGATGTTTCTGCTTGACGAAAACAAAATGATGATTTAAATTCTCCAAGATGTCCTACTTTTAACTAATATAAATATGAAGATGGTGGAATTTCAATTTCTTGAAATTTCATAAAATTGAGCAAGTGGAAATGTAAAAAAAAAAATTTTTACCAAGAATTTCTAAAAACAAAATTTAAAATACATTTTGATTCATTTTTGAATAATTATTGGAAATTTCATTAAAATCCGACAATTATTTGATTTTTGCAAGAATTACCAAATCAATGTGTTTTTAACGCCAAAAAGACGTTAAAAATCCTTATTAGTCAAAATTTCGAACGTGTTAGAAAGGATTGAAAAAAATTAATAAAGTCTTCCCTCTTAATAATAACATAAACATTTTGACGATAAATATTTTGGGACCTTTATACATCATGATATGGTACTTTTTAGAAAATCTTTGGAGGTACCCAATTTTATGCATATCAACTTTACCGATTCATATCATATATATATATATATATATATATATATATATATATATATATATATTCTACAGTAGGGAATAAACTCTTGTTACAGATATAGATGTAAACAGTATCGACATAGAAATGCAGGGTAACTGTCAATTTCATGCCTAAAGAAAGAAAGAAAGAAAGAAAGAAAGAAAGAAAGAAAGAAAGAAAGAAAGAAGTGACGGAGAGAAAATAGTCAATTTGTTTTCAAAATAGAAGAATTGGTTTGCAAGCATTAACAGGAGACTTAAACCAAGATAGAAAAGGCATTGTTGTAAAAGCATAAATGCTTTTGCAGCAGTTTCTTTTCTCTATTTGTTTAATTTGGTTTAGAATTGAAAAGAAGAGCAGATCTTTGGGGACAACTGGCCAAGAAGAAGTCCAATGTTTCAAAATGGCGCTCCTGATGATCAGGGACAAAATCAGGAAATAAAAGAGGGTAGAGCTGTTGTCCGTTTGTTGCAAATCTTAATCAACAATCACTTTGTCCAATCTTTGAGCGCCATTCGCCCGACAAGCATCAAAGCTCATGTCTGGCGCCAACTCTCCCGGAGTTCGTCGCTGTAAAATGGCTGTAACCCATATGTTTTAGTCGGTGGCTTGTGATAAGGCAACCGTGCGGCCGAGACGCCCGGACCACCGCCTAACTTCCCTCCACCCACATACCGTCAAACATCCTCCCGCCTACTCTCTCACTTAGCGTCACTTTCTTTTTTCTTCCTTTCTTTTTCTGCTTACCCATTCTTCCTTTTTTTTTATCTGTTTCTTCCTTATTTCTAAGTCCTTTATATTTCTTCCTTCTTTTCCTGGTGACTTCTTCTCTTTCTCTCTTTCGATTTTGTTGGGCAAATTTTCCTTCTTTTTCTGTTCCTTCCTATATTGGACCTTAAATTCTACGATTTCCTTCAGTCGGTATTTACCTTTTACTTTCGTCACTCTTCTTAATGCAGTCGTATTTTAATATCTCTCTCTCTCTCTCTCTCTCTCTATCTGAACGTATTGCGATCTACCTATCGATCGATCAGCTCTAGTCTGTTCATATATATATATATATATATATATATATATATATATATATATATATATATATTCATTCATATCTATCTATCCAAACGAGATTTACCAGTTTCAAGCTTTTTCAGCCTTTCCCCACTGGTGCCCTTATTCACATTTCCGATCACAATTTTGATTGATGCAGATTTTGCGCGGAAAGAATCAATATACTTTGAATATTGCTGTCACAATTTTCGGACGACCATTCCTTAACTCTTTAAATCGCTTTTACCTTCTCTTTTCTAATGTTCCGCTTATTTTGTGAGCCAAGTAAAGAGTGGTCTTTATTAGGGCTGAATACAAAGGAACTGAGCAAAATACGGAAGATAATGTTAAAGAAAGGAAAAAAAAAAAACAAGGAAAGAGAGAAACAAATAAAGAATATTTTCCTAGGCGAAGCCGGAGAAAGCAAACGACAGAAAATCTGGAAATCACCCAGAAAAAAAAAAAAAGAAAAGGCAAAATCTGAATGTAAGGAAAAGGAGACGAGTTAAGAAGAAAAAATGTTAAAAAGGATGAAAAATTAAAAGAAAAACATCAGAGTAAAGAGAGACAAAAAAAAGAAGGCAAAAAGAAAGAGCAACAACTCTGAGGGGGGAGAAAAAGAAAGAAAGAAAGAAAGAAAGAAAGAAAGAAAGAAAGAAAGAAAGAAAAGGATAAATGAGAGAAAAAGAATGAACTGAAATCAAGTGTTTGGTCTAACACAGAACGTTCTTGCAAAGTTGAAGACATATTGTGTCTTGGCTGGAGGTTATGTGACATAACGACTTTACTGTAACTTTGCTCTCAACTATTTTGCTGGCCCCAAACTGACCGCTCATCCCCAATGTTGCCATAATATTATGATAACTTTGCGAAGAGCTGTAACTGAAAAATTCAGTACTAGTCAAATAAGATCATAAGACATTTTCTTAACTAAACAATATTTATAGAATGTATTAAATTTATTTTCGCATATTTTTAATTGCGAATGGTACGTTATACGGTAACGTATTTGCATATTTACAAAGTAACATTCCGGGCATATAACGTTATATAACGTTGTTGTAGTAATGTCATTTTGTTACCGGGGAAATTGCACTGGTAATGTAAAAGTGTAAATGTATTTTTCCAAGAGACAACTTCAGAATTAAATAGAAATGTCACTTACGTTTTCAATGATATTATATTTAAAATGATCGATTAATTAAACTAACCAATTATCTTTTCAATTAATGAAAAACAGAGACCGATTTAAAAATAAAATGTAATGAGTGAACAGTGTTTTGACTTTTTTTGACATACTTTTTTTGCCTTAGACACATTATGAGAAATAACGTCATATCCATCACAAGCAGAAACAGCTAACCTTTCAAAACCATTATTCGAAACCCTCTCTTCTTCGTTCGGCTCAACTATCTTAACCACTAAGCAGCCTCCACGATATTTATTACCTCTTTTGTATATGTGGATGTACATGAAATGTAATTCAGATTTAAGGAACAAACAAAATCTTGTTCGTTAATCTTGCAAAGTGGAGGTCGTTTTTTTTTCCTTCGAAAAGTCAAGTACGTCAATAAAACAGAAAAACGGAAACTGAAATTTGGAAATTGGGTCAAATTATTCCGTTTATTGAGGATGTTTTGTCATAGTAGGTTTTGTCACGTGAGACAGTGGCATATACCCGTACGTCGTCTCTACGTATTCGATTAAAAATTAGAATAACCATTTGCCAGAACGCTTTTAGAGATTTTAAGTTTATCTCTATGTGACAATGAACGCGAACACACACACACACACACACACACACACATATATATATATATATATATATATATATATATATATATATTTTTGTTGTATATGACAGACAAGGGAAAATTCATTTTTTTTTCACTTTTTCCAGCATTCATATATTTTTTTCCTTTTGGTAGGAGTAAGAAAATTCAAAATTTGTCCGTATTGTCCATTTCCCCAAGCGCTTCCCGCTAATACTTTAGCCATTTTCAAGAGAGGATGTTATCAATTTCCCTTCATGTCTGACAGTATAAGAAGTTGTTTTGAATACTACTAACAGCATTTATTCCGTGTTTCGCGTGTTAATCGCGGCTGGAATTCATGTGAAGGTTATTCTATCGTTTTTTGCTTTTTTTTAAAAAAAAGCTTTCAACACCCAATACCACTATTGAATAAGGTAAGGTTGATAGTGGAAACGAGATGTTTTATTTACAGGGCCTCTCTCATGGGAAGTTATCTCCAGTAATTTGATTTATATGTAATTTTTGTGTTTTCGACGAGAATGCAAGAATAAATAAAAAATGAATTAACTCATATTCAACGAAACATGTTTAAAAGAAAGGTTGCTGCCTATATATATATATATATATATATATATATATATATATATATATGTGTGTGTGTGTGTGTGTGTGTGTGTGTGTGTGGTGTGTGTGTGTGTGTGTAAAATGGCAGCGGTAAAAATGGCAACGGAAAAAATGGCAAAGGTAAAAATGGCAAAAGTGTATAAATAGGAAAAAATGGCAAAAGTGGATAAATAGGAAAAAATGGCAATTCGACAACAGAAAATTATGACCGTTCGAGAAGGATGGGTCTAAGCTCCCTTCCCTCTAGTTTAAAATAGGGCTAAGTCCCCCACTCAATATTTTAAAATAAATATTTTTAAATAGATATTTACTCTAGTGGGGGGGGGGGCTAGGCTCCTTCTCCTCTTGTTTTAAATAGGGACTAAGTTCCCACTCCTAGTATTAAAAACATTTTTTTTTAAATTTTCGATGTCGAGTTTTAGAAATTTTTATTGGGGGACGCTAGGTTTCTACTCCTAATTGCAGTAAAAGCACAAATCGTAGCGGGTTTAAGTGAATTTGATGACTATAATTAAAATTATAATTGATAGCTGACATTAGGATTAGATGTGTGTATATATATATATATATATATATATATATATATATATATATATATATATATATAAATAAGTGTATTAGTGTTTATATATATATACATATATAAAATAAGTGTATTAGTGTATATATATATATATATATATATAGTGTTGGGACGATTAATCGGAATCGGGGAATCGGAAAAATCGCAAAGACGAAGGTTAGGAATCCCATTTACAGATTTCGTATTGACTCTCAGAGTCTAATTTAATTATTTTATTGGTAAATTATGGTAAACGAAGTAAATATTCTAGAGTTCACTTGGCCTATTCCTCAGCTAGCCTTTTGAATTTCTGTTCACACCTATTTGCTAAATGTCTATATGACGCCTCTCAGAGACTTCACATTTGAGTATTAAAAGACTGAAAACGCATCAGACAAGATTTTAAATTTTACTGGCACCAGTTTCACCCTGTCGTTGTCTGATAACCTCTGAAATAATTAATGTTTTATTGTTTTTTTTGGGGGGGGGTCGGTTTCATCAAGTGGACCTATAATTGTTTTTCCCCAAAATTTTTCAGTGTGTTCAGACGTAATCGCCTAAAAAGTAAAATCTCATGGGAGTGGGGGGGGGGCTTTAGCTGAATATTCTTTTTAATTTGACAAACTTCTCATGTTTTTCCATTATGTATTGTATCCAAGATTTTAATAAACTCATTGTGAGATATTCATCTGTATTTTTTTTCTTTTGCCATTTTTTTTTCTTATTTATTCATTTTTGCCATTTTTACCGTTGCCATTTTTACCGTTGCCATTTTTACCGTTGCCATTTTTATCCTGCCATTTTTTCCGTTGCCATTTTTATCCTGCCATTTTTTTCCGTTGCCATTTTTACTGCCATTTTTAAAATTCATATATATATATATATATATATATATATATATATATATATATATATATATATATATAGTAGAGTCGTTAAAATGGCGTGATTAATTATGGATTGATATATCTGATAAAGATCAGCGCTCCTTTACTCTTTTGATTCCGGACTAAGAAAATATCTGTTCCCCTCTTCTGCCATGTTTATGCCTCCAAACAGTGTGCACATAAGCAAGGAGCAAAGTCCCGGATGTTCAAAATTCTCGGTAGTACCTTCATTGTATTAATGAAAGAGGGCTGATGAATACCAACGTTATCGTGACAGTGAACGTAGGGACAGGGCAATTTTTACTCTTGACCCACGCATACGCATCCACTTTATAAAGAGCACATGTCACAGCATACTCCATAGAAGGCTGAGTAAATTATATACAGTATAAATGAGTAGTATTCATTCTCCTACTATGCTATGTTCCCGTATTAATGTGCAACTCATTGGTACCATGCTTATGTCTTATGGTTGCTTCGGAGGATTTCATCGCTTCAGCAATATATGTTTTGGCAAAATTGTGCCCGAGTGATTAGAATGTTTGCTTTCTGACCATGAAACCTGTGTTAGAATCTCACTATTTGTGAGGTAGGTGACTTCATAACGCTATCATCGATGCCATCATCCGTCATCTTTGGAAAATGCCTAAAAATCCATACCACGGTTGACTCAATCCCTGCGAGTGAAATTAAGAACTGTTCGAAAGCCGTTGATAGTTGTATTACTACAGAGTAACAAGTCATCGGGATCGAGGGCTTGAACGTACTGACTCTTCGTAACTGTTGATCACACCAGATGATTCATTCTCTCCCCGAAACTATGGTCACTCCGCATAGCTCCAGTTTATACCACTGGGGTTTAATGTGATTGATCAGACGTCTGCAATAAGGATTGCCTAATTAAAACTAAAGGAAAATGGAAATTCTTTTAAAAATTCATTATTTACAAAAGTTTTTTAAGACAATAGTGCCCATAATATATCTTGTTTATAAAAGCAATTAAAATCTTTTCTAATGAAATAATATCATAGTTTCATTGCATTTTTAGCACATGCACGCACGCACGCCCGCCCGTGAATAAAATTATATCATATATATATATATATATATCCCCCCCCCAGAGTTTCGTAAACGTGATCTTTCTATCCATGTTTTCCCCACTAACAGAATTTACTGACTTATAATTTTATCCAATTTTTTTTATCAACATTTAACACTGGTGTAAGTTTTCTTTTGTATTCTCTGCGTCTATAGATGTTCGTCGTCGTTGTGTGTGTGTGTGTGTGTGTGTGTGAATAAATAGGGAGGAGAATCCGACGGAAAGAAAGTAAGAATATATAATATGAGAATATAATTGGCAAAAATGCAAGTAGCTAAAATAAAACAAGAAATCAAGATGAAACGGAAGAGAAAGAAAGGATAGAATTAAAATGGTCTAATGGAAACAGAGAATGCAAAAATATGAGAAGAGAGAGATGAATTGGTAGTGAGAAAATAAAAACTGAAAGAACAGTAAGGAAGGCAAATGGAGTAAATACGACCGGACTATGATGAACTAGAAAATAACATCTGCTGATTGAATGCTCATTGTGATCAACACGAATCAAAGGAAAGAAAGAAAAATAAAAGAGAAAGAAAGGAACTGACCAAAGAAATGGAAGGAAGGAAAAAAAAAGAAAGGGAAAACGATAGACATGACAGAAATGAATTGAGAATATTGTTTAAGAGAAAGAAAGAAAAGAGCAAAAGAAGATGAGGAAAATTATCAAAAAATGAAAGAAATAGAAGTAGAGTCAAAAGAGGAGTGAAAAAACCGATGTGCCAAGAAAAGGTAACGACTCGATTTGGTTGAATTTATGAGACGTCAAACCATATTGAATGTTGAATTATGTATAAAGCGCTCAGTGAGAAACGAACTTATCATTACCCTATGTAATCATTACCCTATATCTCGGTATCTAATAGAATATAGTAAGAGAGAGAGAGAGAGAGAGAGAGAGAGGGGGGAATAGAGACTGTGTGTGAGTGAGAAAGGGAAAAGAGAAAGAAAAGGAAGAAAGAAAACAAAATTCTAAAGAAATAAAAAGAGGGAATAAATCTCATGTAAAGAAGAGTGTAGAGAAGTAATTCGTGAAATAGAAAATTTCATGAGAGATAAAGATAATCAATAAGAGGTGGTGATTAGACTGAAACGCAGAGGGATAAAGGGGGAAAATTGGGGGGGAGAGAGAAATCAAGTTTAGGGATTGTTTATAATAATCTGACTTGAGAATTTCTCATTAGGATGGGAAGACGACTCCTGTGGGGGCGTTTGAAGGATTTGAAAGGCCTTTTTTGGCCAGTTACATGGGGCTTGCAATTGATGTTTGCTTGCAGAATATTTGAAAGTGACGACAATTTTAGAAATTAAACTGCTGAAGATAAAAACACTAATTATTTTAGTAGTTTTCTTTTTACAAGAAAGAAAATACATTCGATGACCGACTCTATCTCTGTAATCCTGTAATGG
>CAHIKZ030005598.1:917500-1060000 GCA_903632075.3 Acanthosepion pharaonis | reverse complement strand
ATATATATATATATATATATATATATAAGTGGAAACAATCTTCAAAGAAGACAGTGCTAGCTGCTTTGAAAAAACCTTGAAATATTGTCTTTTTTGAATACCAACGATTGACATTGCTAAGAATTGTGCTACTATCTCAGCTAATAAGTTGGCTCACTACGGATATTTGTTGAGCTTAAGTAAATCTGGTACAAGCCAAAGTCAGAACGATAATAATGATTTAGATTATACTGCCGAAATTTTCCTACTGAGTAACGTCTTCCTTGAATATCAGGATTCAGAATCCTGATCTCTTACTTGAACAGGAATACTAATCACTAACACACAAGCACCTCGACTATCAAAAAAAAACTTGCATTCTCGACTAAAACAAGCACTAATAAAAGTTAAAATACATTGAAATTACGCTGAACGAAGAAACGATGCCATTTTGTATTCTGAACAGAAGTTTCCAATCAATGATGAATGTAATTAGTTTTTTTTTTCTGACACCCACGAAACTTTAAACGCATAAAACTGACTAAAGATTCTGATCTGCTCTGCCAACATGAATCCATTTATATTCTATTCTTGTGTGTGTTTCTTTTATTATTTCAATCTTGTAGACGGCAGGGACAGGATTTTACAAGGTATCATCATAGTTATTATGCCTGCTTTTTCAAATATCCGAGATCTTTTTTTTCCTTCATACACTGATTTGTAAGGTCTGATGACTTTATGTTGGTTGCTATCATCTCAAGTTGTACTCTCCTCAAGGATTTGGTAAGTTTCTGAATATTTCGAACCGAACCGTCTATTTAATTTACGAGAGTGGGAGGTTGTTTTCATTCCGTTGTCCACTCTTGTGAATATCTCTTCGACATTCTCGTTTATGTGATGTAACAATCTAACAGAAAAAGTGAAAAACAGAAAATTAACACAATTTTAACAGAATTTTTTTAACAGAATTTTTTTAAAAATCACTTTTAAAAAGCTCATGATTTTTGTCAAAAAAATCTAATACAATTTAAAATTCCATATTGAGAAGCGGGAAAATAAAAACTTAACGTTTTGCTCCTAAATTTTTCTCTGTTTCATTTCTTTCTTTCTTTTACACACACATACACACACACACACACTCTCTCTCTCTCTCTCTCTCTCTCTCTCTCTCTCTCTCTCTTAATCACGTATTTTTCTTTCATTTATTCAGTCTCTTTCTACCTTTTCTTCTCGGTGCCCCCCCCCTGTAGATGTTCTAAACTTCTATTCATTGGTTTTACAATTTCCGAGTTTCGATATTTAGTTTATTCCATAGAATTTTCAAGCAATTGTTTTTATCTTTATTGTACTATTTGACCTTTTTGATATTTTCCTTATTCCATTGAATTTTTGGGTTGACAAATTCTTCAGCCTTCTTCAGGTGCATGTTATATCGTTTGGAAGTTACTTTAGGGATTTTTCTTCTTTTTTTTTCTCCACGAGAGAGCTGCTTATAATTGTTATACAACTTAAGTGATGATAAAAATACCCAAACTACTTCTAAAATCCCACAGATGCAACCTTCACTTTCATCGTTTCATCGCCTCTCCTAATATATATCCTTTCTCTCTCTCTCTCTCTCTCTCTCTCTCTCTCTCTCTCTTCTTCTTCTTCTTCTTCTTCTTCTTCTTCTTCTCCTCCTCCTCTGATAATAGAGGAACATTTCGTTGTTCTCTGACTTAGTGTCCCACATTTCTTATTATTGATCGTGACAGAGCAAAACCAAACCCTAGCCAGCCGGGGTAGCGTCGACCGATCCAAAAACATGACTCGACCGTATTCAGTTAATCATTTCATTCATTACGAAAAAATTGGGGATAGGCAAGATTCATGATAAGAAATTGTAAGGTGGAGTCGAACTAAAAATTGATGATCAAGACGCTAGGCACCTGGTTCATCTGGTAAAAACGTCGATTCTATCTTCATTCAAGCCAATAGAAGAGATTATATCAAGTATTAGCATTCTCAACACATCAAAGTGCTTGTAAAATCCTTCAAGTCGGTAGATTTTATTGACATTTTCTCGTTTCTTGCATAGAATAAAAAAATCAATTTTCTCGCAAAAATATGAAAATATTGTATTATTCTTATCAATTTTCTCCCAATAGAAGGCTCAAGAGACACTAAAGGTAGGGTTTACAGTTGAGAGGTTAAACATGAATGGGATATGATGCTGAAAGGAAGTGGAGATTATGCGAACGAAGAACACTGAGAAAGTAAAGGTAACTTGAGTTCTTGAATTTAGCATAGTGTGAACTACCTGTAAAGGTGTGAACTACCTGTAAAGATGTGAACTACCTGTAAAGGTGTGAACTATCTGTAAAGATGTGAACTACCTGTAAAGATGTGAACTAGCTGTAAAGGTGTGAACTACCTGTAAAGGTGTGAACTACATGTAAAGGTGTGAACTGGTGGAACTGATGAATGGAGAGCTCTACTTTCCTCCTGATTACTCTTTCGTCTTCCCGCTCATTATTAATGTTTCTGTTCCTAATTCTTCGACACCTTGTAACTCCTTGTGTGTCTTAGTGGCTTTACTGCCTTGCTTGGGATGATACCGATTTAAAAAAAAAAAGTTATTTTCAGTGTTAACCAATAATTTGTAAATAAACTCTGGCGATGATGATAAATGTCAGATCTTATATTCTTCTTCTTCTGACTTCAAGAATATATTCGATTTTCTCCCTTTTCGCTTCATATGAGATAAACATCTTGGCCGGGAGATGTCTGAGGCTGAAAACTGAGCTTTTAGGCGCTAGAAAAGGTGCCAAAGAAACTTCTGAAAAAAGAAAAGAAACAGAGTTAAAGTTCTGTCAAAGACAAGTGACTGAACAGAATAATGAATTGTCAAAGTCTGCGAGGATATTAAGGAAACTTGCTGTCACTTGATCCTTAGCGACTGCCAGTAGAGCTTTTTGAAGATCATAGTTATGACAATGTCGGTGATAAAAAGATTGGGTTGGAAAATGAATTCTCTCCATTTTCTCTTCTATTCAATGGAAATGATTTTTTAAGAATCTAAAACCTGTGAGGATTGCTTCAACTACTGAAAATCTAATTGCTTATAACATAAAAGATAGATGAGGAAAGATTTGATGAGAGAATACTTGAAATATATTGAGGAGTGAATTGAGAATGTTAGCATTTTGGTCTTTATGCCCAGTTGAAAACTGCTGATCTAAACAACTTTGTGCACAAATATTAATTATGGCATCAATGGCCCCCTTCTTCCCCCGTCTCTCTCCATTTATTCTACCTTTGATTTGATGGCGGGCATAGAGAGACATGAGTAATGTGATGTCATGTCACAGCTTCTACTATCAGCATGGAGAGAGCGGGTACTGTGAGTTCCGGTTTCGACTAGTGCACCAAGCGGACACTGAGTGAACAACAACAATGTTTGCTCCTACCCCTCTTTCTTTTACTGATGACAACGAGGACAACGATTGCTGAATTGTCTTGGTGTTGAGTTACTCAATATCCATTTCCATCCAGCCTCTGTCTATGGGTGGGGCTGTGCAAGCAGAGAATGGCCTCGTAACCAGTTCCACCGCAAAATGGAGAGTTCTCGAGTACAAAACGACAGCCATTTTTCTTTCTATGTGCTTCAGGACGTAGGCAATCTGGTTCTCCACAGCTTCCTGTCGTTTGTTATTCTCAGCAACACTTTCTCTTTATGACTGCTTTCCCATCCACATGCAATTCAAACAAGTTATTTCTTTTGTTTCTTTGTGCATTACATGTTTCTTTTGTTTCTTTGTGTATTACATGTTTCAAACATTATGGTTTCAATTTATACCCTGAAGATTTTTAGCACTCTCTCTCTCTCTCTCTCTCTCTCTCTCTCTCCCCCTCTCTCTCTCTCCCCCTCTCTCTCCCCTCCCTCCTCCCCTCTCTCTCTCTCTCTCTCTCTCTCTCTCTCTCTCTCACACTCTCTCTGATCCTATTCGCTTTGGAAGCTCCTTATTTGTTACATGCTCCGTTTATGGTATTCTCAATATTTGTCGGTAGAAGTTCATCTGGATTGCCTCAAGTCTCTTTTCTCATTTGACAAAATTATTCATATAGAAGGTAAAAATTACAAAGCCGTCACCGCCCAGAACACTTCATATATAAAGGTTATTTTTCGATTTCTTAAGTTTCTTCGTTTCTTAACATTATCGTTCGCTCTTCAAGTGCACCTTTGAATTTCTGTGTCACATTTTCCATTTTCGCTAGCCGAAGAGTTGAATTTCAGCACATTCTTAATTTTTATAGTATATTTTAGTCAAGGCAAGTCTCGAGAGTCACTCAATATAGAGGGTTACAGTCAAAATTGTAACGATGAAAGATATGTGTGATATGAATGAAAAAGGTGGTAGGAAATGAAGATGAGGAACATTCATCTTACATTTGGAATACGGAAGAACACGATTCATCATCGTGGAAGTATCATGGTAATTAACCGTTTCCTTATAAGGAAACATTCGTCAGTAATTAACCGGGTAGTTTGTACTAGTCGTGGAAATTCAAGAAAATCGGTTTGTTTATTCTTCTCTTTCTATTATTGATGAGGGTTTCCTTCCTAACCTTTTATTTGAAGTAGTGTGGAAGTCAGCCTCTTGATTATGTCATTATTTTCTCTTCGAATTCCATATGTGTTATGCCATAGTACCTATTCTATTGTAATATAGATAATAAGTAGGAGTAGCAGTGGCAAGTCTGGCAGAATGGTGTTGAGCGCGTCAGTCGAGATTCGGACATTTGAAGTACCAACCATCACAACTAGATTGCTGCGCCATTGACTCTTATTTTCCAAGTTCCTAACGTTTTGTACGTCGGACCTAATTTAGGACGACTTATTAGAAATACAAGCCTCCACTGTGAAAACACTCCACAACAATATGATATCCATTTTAGCTGTAGCTGCTGTTGAAAGTGTCCAAGTGATATGGATTATGTTATTTAGTAAAATTCTTTGTGATTCTGTAGCGCCAGCCACAAGAATCGAAGAAGTATGGTCTTCGCCAAGATCCATAGGCCTCACACGCTCAAAGTCATTTTAAACATTGATCTTAGGAAGTGGTTGTATACAGCAAAAAGTTAGATATTTCTGAACGGGTTTGGCAACATTCATGGCATTCAAATGAATGTCTCGATCTGACGAGGATATTTAAGAACACGGCTCAAGTTTTCAGGTTAATGTTTTGGTTTTCTAAAAATTTGAGGTGTTGGGCAAAACTAGATCTAGAGCTGAGTCTATTTTATGTTCAATTTTTTTATCACCGATACTAAATTTTTGTAAGTGATTTTAAACCAAATAATTTCAATTGTTTGATATTTACTAATTCCACATCCTGATTTTTTTTTTCTGATGGATTCAGGGTAGGTACCATCACTGCTTTCATTCCAATTCCAGATCGTTATTTCCCCACAAGACTACGTAAAAGGTTCTGAATTCTATCAAGGTTGGAAAGTGAGTATTTAGCCTTTACATTTAGATATGGCAGCAATACTTCGTTTTTTTTTGTTTTTGTTTTTTTGTTTTTTTTAATTTTTTTTTTATTATTTAATTTGACTTTTGTAAAGATAAAACACAATTTTAACGTCTCGAGTGTGGAATCTACATTCATTTTTCTGACCTTCATGCATAATGTCTTCTTAAAATTTAATGCTTTCTTCTTACTTTTCTTTACTGAGTTGTCTAATAATTCTTTCAGTTTTCCTTCTGAATTTGCCATCCACATAGTGTCATCTGCATATTTATGTTTATAATAAATCATAGTAAACACTCTAATTCTCATATATCAGATCTTTTTATTAAATAAATTTCATGAAAACCCCACCTTTATCACCCACCTGTTTCGGATTTGGTGTAATTACTTAATTAGTTCTTTATTCGCATCCAGCTTGTTTATTCTTAATACTGATTGCCGATAACTCCTATGTCCTTTCTACATAAATCAAACTTTACTATAATTTCAATAAGTTCTTTGTGTTTCATTTTTTCGAATGTCTTTGTTTATTTAACCAATTATTTACAATTTTGATTTGTGCTCGAGTGATAGTGCAATGTTGATAATTCTTTCACAACCTATGCATCAATTGTCCTTCGTTCAATGATCTATACAAGTCTTTGGCTTCTATAAATGTATCATTCATATGAATACTTTTATTTTATGTAGTAAAGAGATGTAACATAAAAACTAGATTAATTAATAATTCCTTAATTACACTTTAATTTTGTTGTGATTTCAACAATTTAATATTTGAAGTGAAATTACTGAGTGTAGCACAGAATTCTTTCAATGTTGATCAGTCAACTGCAAACTTGTTTTGTTTTTCAATAAATTTCAGAGCAGAATCTGATTGCTTACATTTGTTCTTCGTCTGGAAATAGCAGATAGAATTCTGGAAAATTTTCACAGAACAATGATAGCCAAAAATTAATATTGACAGACACATTTAGGATTGAAAGAAACTCATCTAATCGTATCTTCAATAATTCTTTAGATTCTTATTTACTTAAGTTGGTTTTTTTTTAATTAAAACTTTAAGTATGATTTCTGTTGGAAGTTATCCTTAGATGTTTTTTTTTATCCAAATTTGTATGCCTCAGGTTGATTTTTCCGTTACTGAGAGCTCGGCTTTCTTGCCATGTACTGATTTGAAGCCAAGGCCAAAGAGCACTTTGATTCAGCACGGTTAGTCTTGTATATGCGCCATGGTTCTCGGTAAAAATGGCAGCGGTAAAAATGGTAGGGAAAAAATGGCAGGGTAAAAATCGTAACGGTAAAAATGGCAAAAGTGGATAAATAGGAAAAAATGGCAAAAGTGGATAAATAGGAAAAAATGGCAATTCGACAACAGAAAATTATGACCGTTCAAGAAGGATGGGTCTAAGCTCCGATCCCTCTAGATTAAAATAGAGCTAAGTACCCCACCTCAATATTTTAAAATAAATATTTTTAAATAGATATTTACTTTAGTGGGGGGAGCTAGTTCTATTGGGGCGAGGGACGCTGGGTTCCTACTCCTAATTGCAGTAACAGCACAAATCGTTGCGTGTTTAAGTGAATTTGATGACTATAATTAATTTTATAATTGATAGCTGATATTAGGATTTGATGTGTATATATATATATATATATATATATATATAAAAATAAATGTATTAGTATATATATATATATATATATATATATATATATATATATATATATATATATATATATATATATAAAATAAGTGTATATATATATATATATATAAAATAAGTGTATTAGTGTATATATATATATATATATATATATATATATATATATATAAGTGTATTAGTGTGTATATATATATATGTATATATATATATATATTTTATATATATAAAATAAATATTAGTGTGTATATATATATATATATATATATATATATATATATATATATATATATATATATATATATATATATTAGTGTTGGGACAATTAATCGGAATCGGGGAATCGGAAAAATCGCAAAGGCGAAGGTCAGGAATCTCATTCAAATAATTGGAATGTGTTTTTTTACAAGTAATGAAATAAAACTTTTTTATAATAGGAATGTTTTCTTTGAAAATATTTTTTAAATAGTTTATTTATTATTTTTTATAATTGGAATTCTTTTTGTGTGAAAATACTTTTTAAATAGTTTATATTGAAAACATTTTTAAATACTTTATTCTATTTTTTAAATAGTCTAATAGTTTTGTTTTATAAAATAGAAATGTAACAAAATTTAAATCTATTAAACATCATAGTAATAATGTATCCAATATATTGTGTTTTTATTCGACTGCATTACTGATTCCCACGTGTTCAAACTAGTGAAATTAAAAAAAAAAAAAACAACTCTAAGTGTACAAAACTGACGAGGAACTGTTTTCCGATAAACACCGCTTAATATCGGTTTCTGATTTCAATACCGGAAGCCGTCATCAAGTGGGCCTATAATTGTTTTTTCCCAAGTTTTTCAGTGTGTCCAGACGTAATCGTCTAAAACGTAAAATCTCATGGGAGGTGGGGAGCTTTAGCTGAATATTCTTTTTAATTTGACAAACTTCTCATGTTTTTCCATTATGTATTGCATCCAAGATTTTAATAAACTTATTGTGAGATATTCATCTATATTTGTTTTCTTTTGCCATTTTTTCTTATTTATCCATTTTTGCCATTTTTACCGTTGCCATTTTTACCTCTTTATCCACTTTTGCCATTTTTACCGTTGCCATTTTTACCCTGCCATTTTTTCCGTTGCCATTTTTACCTCTGCTATTTTTACCTAAATTCATGCGCCATATCTTGTATCTTTGTCACCTTATCCTTTGATCGCTTTTTTTTCTCACCAGTGTCCATCTTATCTGCTATAATTTATGACTGACACGTAAATCTACGACTTAATTCCGTCTCAAATTTATGGTTGTGTTTAAGGGTTTTTCTTTTCTATATTGTCCCTCTTGAAAACTGGTAAACTACTACCAATTGAAGAAAACAAATCAGTTCCCCTTTACTTTAGCACTTGAAAAACTTCTGCTAGGACCATTACCGTGTCTGTCCAAAAGAGATATTTTCTTCTCCGGATTTATACCTGAAAACAAAACCCTGTAACTCTTTGTTTTTTCTTCTCAACATCGGTGTCTTATGTAATTGCATTCTCCTAGGTTGGCCATTCAGGTTTAGTCTCAGTTGTTGGAATGACAAAATGGCAACTGAAAGATTAAAAAAAATTCATTTGATTGGTGTCCTCTATTTCCCTAATAAAATAGGAGAAAAGATGAATCTCAATCAGAAACTATTTTTATATGAAACATCAGGAAATGTATCTTTTGAACGTTTCATCGAATGTCCGAATCCGGATAGTGTAACTAACAACTAATTGGAATTTAGCTAACAATGAATGGAAATACTTTTAATTTTGTAAATTTCAAGTATTTGACTTCTTTTCCAAGATACCTTTTTCCGAAACTTCCATATCACCGTTATTTATCTTTTTCATTTAGGCTGCATTCTTAATGAATCCGGTACGAAATTCAGTTCAGTGTGGCATGCAAGTGTTTTTGAAAATAATAGATGTTTGTGTTCATCAGAATAAATTCAGAGACTGATCAAATTTGTGGAAACATAGGAACATCCACCAAAAAAACGCGATGCCTAAGGTTTTAAAATGATTTTTTTTTAAAATGAAAGATCTTTCTTGAAGCTTTTGTTTTAGTTTTAGTTTCAAGCTAATAAATGAATCGAATTAAATTCAGGTTTAGAACACTGCAGCAACATTAAGAAACACTTTTAAAACTCCCGCGTTAGTGATGGAAATGGTTTGGGAGAGGTTGCAGAGTGGCGCCATTCCCTTTTTGGTTTCCTTTGAATAAAATGTGTATGAGATGGGAGAGGTTGAGAAAATCTGACTTCATATTTCGATGTTAGTTGTAGGGTAGAGAGCATAAAAGACACCAAGTAGTCAAATAATATGGTTGAGTTATAACAAATCCTTTAAAAATATTAAATAATGGGATAGCCTAAAATAATCTCAGAAAACCTGCAACCAAAGTTAAAGAAGCGCGTTACAAAGTATCAAAAACTAAATCTTAAAAAAAAAATGCAAAACAAAAAAACAACAACAAGAAAACATATTCCATGACGATGTACAAAAAATGATGCACACTTTTTGTTTTTGATTAAGACATGCCGCCTTTGTGGTGCATTGCTCCATTTGCACAATTTTCTCATTCAGCAATTTATTCTAATAATTTACTCCTACGGCCCACGGCTAATTTTCTACGAGCAATCAGGTTCTTTACATTTTCTTAATTGTTCAGGTCTATTCTCGAGTATATCGACTATAGAGCGAGACATCATTTACGCTTGACCTAAAGCCGTACATTTGCTCCCAATTTAAAAGCCATATAGAGAGTGGATATATTTAAGCAATATTTTAAATCACATGTATTCAATATTGGCTACTTTACCAATAAGCGTTCCAATATTATGATTATGTGCCATACTATATGAGTTTCACATTGTTATCGATTTCCTTCCGCCGTTGTGCGAACCAAAACGAAAGAGAGGATTTCGATTGATGGTTTTCAAGTCACGTTAACAAAACAATCTTTCTATTCTTTTTGCACACTAATTAAATATCGAAAACTTCTAGAATCGCTTCTTTTTCATTCGTGTATTCATTCAAATTATCAACGCTATTCTTTGATGCCAATTTAATGATACTTATCGATAGGGACACTTATGTCAGGTGTTCTTGATTATTGAGATGCAAAAAAAAAAAAAATTAGTAATTTAATTATCAAAGAGAGGACCAACAAGAAAACGAGATACCTAAGGTTCAAAAATGAATTTTTGCAAATGAAAAATCTTTCTTGAAGCTTTTATTTTAGTTTTAATTTCAAGCTAATAGATTAAATTTGATATTTGCAATACGCAAAATACATTTCTGTATTTCAAAAACAAATTTAAATTGAACGGAGGAGATTTTCTTTTTGTTAAAATAGCTGATTAACATCCGACAATTATTTGATTTTTGCAATAATTTCTAAAACAATGTTTTTTTACCTAAAAAAAGACGCTAACTTTCCTAATATTAATCTTTGATGCAAGAAAAAACATGGGTCTTAACCAAAATTTCGAACATGCTCGAAAGATTTTTTAAAATTAGTAAAATAATAAAAATGCTTTGGCTTTTCCTCTTAATAATAACATAAACATTTTGACGACAAAACTTTTTATCAAGTCTGAGTCCTTCTTCATCATACTAGGATCATTTTAGAAAATTTTTGTTGTTTATTTATTACTTGTAAAATATTTTGTATTCATTAACTAAAGTATAAACAGTCTAAGAGATGGGGTGGTTTTTCATTTAATACACATGTCATTTCTTTCCTCGATTCGGCCAGTTTTAATAGAGCAGCAGAAAAGATAAACTTTGGGCAAGTCTTTTAGTCTTGCAATATTTTCTGGAAACGGAACGCGAGGAATTTACAATATCCGAATTCTTTTTTTTTTTTTAACTCTAAGTGGAATGAATTATGGAACAATGAAAATTCCTGTTTAGGTGCGCCATTAATTGAGTGATTTGATTTCCTCTCAACGCATACACAGGCACACACACACACACACACACACACACACATACTGGTGTCCCATTTCACCTTTCAGACGTTTCCCTTTTAAGAAAGAAATTTCCCACACAATAATTTTCATCTAACTTACAAACCTACATCCGATATTGGATCAGCTGTACACAAATTCTCATACAACAAAAACTTTCAATTTTAGGGGAAGAATATAAAATCTGTAAAGTATTTTCGACAGACATTCCAGGTTTCGTGCAAAAATATATCATTGCGCCTAACACCGACTGCAAAAATATATCATTGCACATAATACAGACTGCAAAAACCAGACCTCATTGTTAAGAGCAAATTCTCACCATCAACTCACAGCTGAAAATTTCAAATAATGAAAGGTTTTACAATACAAACAAGGTGCGTTGAATTTGATCAACGAATTGTTGGAAGTCACCTAATCATCTTGCATTATCCATAACATGTGGCAAAATATATTTTTGATTTTCAGGTAAGATCCAGGAGGAGAACAAAAATAGAGGGAAATGTGGATAAGTAAATGGGAAATGTTGAGAGAGAAAGTAGTTGAAGGGAAGAGAAAAGGAAAATGAGAGTAGATTAGGAAAATGAAGAAAACTAAATTAGAAAAGAGAGAAAGAAAAAGAGAGGGGAGGTGAAAAACTTAAACGGAAAAGAGAAAAGGAAAGTAAACAGGAAATGAGTCCGGATGATCGAAGAGAAAAGGAAAAAGAGGCTAATCAATGAGAAAAGATGAAATGAAAAAGGGGGAATTGTTGATGGGACGAGGAAAGGGAAAGAATAAGTGGGTGAATGAGGAAAGGAAAAAAGAAAAGAAGGTAAATGGGAAAACGAAAAGAGATGGGTGGATGATGAGAAAGGAAGGAAAGCAGGCTATGAGGAAAGAGTAAAAGAAGGATATATGAAAGGGAATGAGGAAGAGGATAAGAAATAAAATCAATGAAGAAAGAGGAAAGGAGAAAGATAAAATAAGTTTAATGGAAAGAGGATAGGAGAAAGAGGAAAGTGAATGAGAAAAGAGGGCGACTATTTAATATTTGGAAAAAAATGAGACCTGAATAAAACGTAAAGAAGCTAAAGAAAGAAAGATATTGAAAAATGAAAAGGAAAAGAAATTTGGTTGTTGAGAACGATTTCCAAAGAAAGAGAGCAAGACTGAATGAACAAAAATCACGAAGGAGAGAAAAGAAATTCAGTAGTAACCTTATACTCAGAAATAGAAGGAATAAAAAAATGAATGAGATAATAAAAACACACAATGCACGAGTTGAAATTAAACATAAGAATTTAAGTGAAAGCGAAAATATTGAAAGGAGGGGCAAATGCAAGTTTATGAGAAAGAAAAACGTGACTTTTTGCATGGTAAAAATCACGACGGGGTTCAGCAAGAATAATTGGGTAAACGGGATATTTACCCCCCCGCTCTCCCCCTCTTTCTTTCTTTCTTTCTTTCTTTCTTTCTTTCTTTCCCGCATTCTCTCTCTTTCTCTTGTTTCTACTTAATTTCGGTCTTAGTTGTAGCTTCTATCATCATTTCAGCACAGCACCTCCCTACCTTTCTAACCAGGCCGAATCCACTACCCGACCCACCTAGACCTTCTGTAGTTACCCCAACTCCATCCCTCAAATGATAGAGTCTCATGTGTTGTCAGAGGCTAAGACGCAATATTATATGCAGTTAATTGGCCAGGGAACTGTCGTTTAGAATTAATGATCACCAGATGACGGGAGAACTGGCCAGAATTGGAGGACTTATGAAAACAACAACACTAACAACTGAAAATAAACAAATGTGTAAAACAACAAATCATTATCATCATTAATATTTTGTTATTGATATCATAGCAGAGACTTTGATCTTTACAAAAGCCGCAGTTGTTAACATCAGTCTCATGTGAAATATTTTATTGATATTTCATAAGCCCAAGATCAAAGGATTGTGCTAAGTCCTTCTACTAAGTAGGGAGGACCAGAATGCCTTTGAAACAACATTGAAAATCTTTTTTTTTTTTGCAAGCAACAACACCAGCGGAGTATACGTAATTTTATCAACTATAAGATGCATTTGTTCAGTTCTCAATGAATAACGATTCATAAAATCGCGTACTCTTCTTTATATTTCTTTTGAATCGACTTGCATTCATTTAAGGCTGGATTCAATCTCGTCTTTTTCTTAACAAATGTGATATTATTGAGTTTATTTTTGTTTTGGTCTAAGTACCACCAAAGATTCGCTAAAAATGAGCACACATGATAAAAAATATGCTCCAAACTTAATATAAGCAAAGTTTTAATTTTTGTTATTATTAAGAGGAAAGATCAAACAATGATTTAATCTTTTTTCATCTTTTTAGAACCTTTGAAATGTTGGTTAAAAATCCTTTTCTTCAGTGTCAAAGTTTAACATAAATTTGTATGGAAAAAAAGTCTTTTTGCGATGAAAAAGACAGATTTGTATTTATTTTTTTTTCAGATAATTGTCAGATTTTAATGAAACTTTCAGAATTTATTCACAAATGAATGAAATTATTTTTTAACTGTTTCGCTTTTAGAAAATATTTATAAAATATTGTTTTTAGATCTGTTAACTCCCACATTTAATTTTATGAAATTTTGAGAAATTCATTTTAGTAGCGCTTAATATTTGTATTAGTTATAAGGACAAGTCCTCGGAGAATTTAAATCAATGTTTTCGGCTTAACAAGACAATCTGCTCTGAATCGTAAAATAAAAAAACGCGATAAACTATGATATTATTTTATTAGAAGGTTTTTTTATTGCTTTAATGTATAAAATATATTATTGGCACTATTGTCTTAAGAAAAAAAGTATTTCTCAATGAATTATGAATTTTTAGAAGAATTGAATTTATATTTAAATTTTAATTAGAATAATTTATAAACTTTTAAATCTTAAAATTCTGTATTAATTTGTAGCGGTCAAGTGATAGTGTTATGAAATTAAAAACTTATTTACTAATCATAAATATCAAAGCCCACTACAATTCAACAACCCTCAATATTTCACAAACAATTTTTACTTTATTTTAATTGGGACGAAACGCACGAAAGTTTATGAAAATAAGATGAGAATGCCTGTCCGGACAGCAAACCATATAACATGTGTAATGTCGTTAACAAAACTCTCCACCTGACGATAGCATGAAACTCTGTAATAGGTAGAAATTCTTTTTCTTTCCACGATTTTATATATCAGCTAAAATATATAAATAAATCGAAACTGAATGTCATAGATTGTGAGGGAAAGCAAAGTGTGTATGTAGGTATGTATAGATATGTAATCACTACGTCTCTGTAATCAAATGCGTTGGACAGGTCATCTGACACGTATGTAGGATGGAAAAATGCCCCAAAGACTTTTTTTATGGTAAGTTAGTACAAGGTAATGGATCCGCTCATAAGCCTAAAAAGTTTCAAGTATGTTAGTTAAATGTAACCTAAAGACACTTGGCGTTAATTTCAAAGACTAGGAAACTGTTGCTAGAGATAGATCCGGCTGGAGAAGGATGATTTGGGAATGCTGCTACAATTTCGAGTAGAAGAGAATTGAGCATTCCAATAAAAAGCGCGCCATTAGGAAGGGAAAAATAGAATCTGTCCCAGAGCTATTAGGACAGCAATGCACTTGCAGTATTTATGGAAAAGTCAACCTTTCAGCGGCTGCTTTAGCCAGTCACATGAGATCACACCAGGGAGGTTAGGTGCAAGCTCCTGTGACTGCAACCCTACCAGAAAGACTTGCAGGTTACTTGTGCGAGTTTTGTATTAAAGTTTGTAAGTCTGTTGCAGGAACCAAACATACGATTGTACACAGGGACAGGCATTTGCCACGTGTGTAAGAGAGGTTGTAAAATGAAGCTGGTCATAAGAACTACTAACGGACCCATAGTAGTGTGTTAACTCGGCTATAAATGAGGGAAATGAAATTCTGAATGAAAAACTCACAAAATTAGCTTCCAAGTGAAGAGATGATCTTCTGCAAAGAAGTAAAAATCATCAATAGATAGATAGATAGATAGATAGATAGATAGATAGATAGATAGATAATGAAAAAAACTTAGATATATACGAGGGACGGACGCTCTGAAATAATGTCTCAATCAACAGCAACTCCAATGGATACAAGGAGCACAATCGCACTTTACATCGACAAAACATTACTTTTCTAGGTGGTCAACAACACTGACAATGCATTTTCCTCGGTGAGGAACAAGATGCTTCATTTCGTGATTTCACAACTGTGCAGAATCGACTGGAGCGTTGCTTGTCATGCAAAACACTGTCACCACAGCAGAAATGTGTTATCCTCTGTTATCCTATCTTACTGGTTTCATAATCAATTTTTGGTCACTGTAACATTTTATCGAGCGTTGTGATCACAATTTTTTCCCTGTGGAGAAATTCATTGATATATCGATGGCTCGTAAGCACTTTCATGCTAAATGCCATTTTGCTAGACTACCACTCAGGCTCTATATCAGGGGTCGTCAAACTTTTTCGACCAGAGATCCCCTTTTGTTTGTCTTCCTTCCCCCAGCGACCCCCATTTAAAATAGCTTTGAACCTTAAATCTCGCACTGATGTTGGCAATTAAAATGTTAGCTAAAATGTATGAAAAGTTAAGAAATCAGGTTCAAAATTTCCCACCCAGCGTCATCAAGTTCAGAAATTTTCGCAAAAAGCAACTAAAAAAGAGCAAGTAATGCTCAATGTAGCATTAAATGTCTGATCATAAGTTAAAAGTTCCTTGGATAAATATGACTAAGGCTTTTGATTCTGCCGATCGTCGAGTTCAGTGCCTTTCTTTCATTTGCACCAAAGAATACAACATTGTATACTAAAATTTAGTTCCGTGTCATTCGTACATCGACACCCATTCGATCGATTGACTATTATCGACCCCCTGGAATTCCTAGCCTTGTTTTCCGTCTTTTTCTCATATTATCTCACACCCAGTAACCCCATGCATTTTAGTTCTACTGATTTGTTTGGGTGAAATGATTAAAAAAATATCGCTCTCCTTTTATTAAATCAATGTGAGGTATGCAAATGTTTACCATTCGCTTCGTACAATTACCGATTACCGATTACTGCTTTGTCAAAATTGCTAAATTAAAGCATTTCGAAGCTCATTGAGGAGCATGCGATCATAAACTTCTTCGGCGAAAAACTCAATCAAAAGCTTCAAATCAAAATAGATTGAGATGACTTATTGACTTGCGGTCCTTTCAACTTGTCTTTCATAATCAGTGTTAGTCTAACCCTATCTCGATCAGAACTCCTCTACTCTTCCATGATGCAATTATCAAGATGCTGGCCCAGATTTGCATGGCTACTTTTGAATCTTTTCAACCAGAATTCCATCTTGCCCTGATGACTTCCAGTTAGGCCTTTTTCGTATCTGCTTTTTTAGATCATCTTTGAAATATTTATCCGTTGTTGTTTTGGAGGTTTTGATAATTAGCATTCGACCTTTTTTTTATTCATTATGCTTTCTTGTTATGCCCCATAACTAACCAAACCTGTGTGTCTTCTTGGTATAACATCTGACCCATCTTCCCCAACTAGCTTTCTGAAGAACTTCTGTTTGTCAGTAAACAGCTTATCCTGTTCAAACTGAGCTGATGAGCTTTCGCGTTAATTCGTTATCTCACGTTATTCATGACTACATAAAATGCTTTCACTTTAAGGCGACCTTTCTCATCTATCTTTTGCGCTTATGGCAACACGCGTTGAAACGCCGGTTTCCGCACGATCACCGAAGTTAAGCTTGATCAGTACCTAGATGGGTTATCACTTGGGAATGCCAGGGGATGTAAACTTGGAAGCGCGGATGGTGTAATGTTTAATGAATCGGAATTATTAATCAGAGAGCCAAGTTTCAATTCCCGTTCGGTTCGTTATATTTACTCACACGCAAATACCCTTGAGAAAGTCATAAATCCACCTCTTCTCCCGCAGCTATCGGTTAATTAGTAAAACTTGTATCACTAAACTATTATTATCTCCCCCATCGCAAAAAAAGAAATTATTAAAATCTAAAAATATTTCTGTCTTTAAATAACCTGCAAAGGGTTGATAAGCCTTAAAAATGAATAAATCTATCAATCAATCACTTAACTTTCCTTTCTTCCATTTTCCTCTATGTCCTTTTATCTTCAACAATTTTTTTCCTAAATTACTGTATGTTTTTCTTCAAGCTTTTCTTCTTCCAGGATTCTTCAGACTTCTTCCTTTATTCTATTTGGCACCAAGTCTCTCACAAGTGACCGGTAGAACTTGTCAATTTTTTTTATCTATTTTGAAATATTTAATTGCAGCATCCATTTTCGCTGCTTCAATCGTCTCTTGGATTCATTCCGACGATTCAACAACATTTTAAATTCAGACTCATTGTATATCTCCCTCATTATTATTATTATTATTATTATTATTATTATTATTATTATTTCTTTTTCACTTAAAACTGGTGATTTTTCATGGTTGAATCTAACTTATGTCTATCTAAAACAGACAGTATCTACATAAAAAAATTCCCATATCAGCACAATATAAAACCAACAGACATAGTGTCTGCTGGACATGCACACACTCACAATTACGATGGGATACACGACTGACCAATGAAAATCAAACAACACAAAATTGAAAATACCAGAATGTCTGTCTTTTTGTCCGTTTCTCAGTCTTTGACAAAGCTTTAATAAAAGTAAAACATGTTAGATTGATAAATGTTTCCAATTTGTTCTTTATCTTATACTGTCGGATTCCGATCTGTATTTGATCTTTAACTGAGATCGTAGTATATAACCTTTAGTCTCTAATTTTAATTCGGCTTTCTTGTCATGGCCAAATTGATGAGCTGACGATGACCAAAAAAATGTCACTCCAAATAAAAAATTTTGAAAGTAAAACCTCGATAGATATAATGGAATTCTGAAAGATGTCATTTCCTAAAATCAATAATTAAATAAAAAAAATATTAGAATAATAATTGCTGTGTCGAACTTTAACATATACTGTTAAGTATTATGCTTGTTTTAATGTATTCTAGTCTTTGACGTAGAAGTTCTACCTCTGTCACGAGTGATGACTGATGCAAAATAGTTCATTTTGCCTATGTCTCTATACCTGCGGAAACGGAGAGGTTTTATGTCCTTCGTTCATTGGTGTCTTATCTCTCTGTCTTGAGATGTGCACCTGTTTTTTTTCGTATTGTGGATCTAGGTCTGGACTCAAATTCAATTCTGATCTTCCAACTCCATTTCGGATTCGTGCGAAATATCCTCCATGGTTTCTTTACTAATATGTTCGCTTTCTTCATCAGAAGCACTCATGATTTCCTCGCTTTCATGTTCCTCCTCCTCCTCTTCCATCTAGATTTCTTTGACGTCAATTCTAGGTTTTATTTGATAAGAATGAGGCAATAAATTCTGTACAAGTGTTGCTATTACAGTTGTATTATGTCCCTTTTGTAAAATAAGTTTCTGGACTTGATTTTGTGTCTTTTTCTACAACATGTTTTCATTTATTGAATAGGAAATTCTTATAGGCGATTTAATTTATCTTCCCATCAATTCAGAGGGACTTTACATTCTACCAGCTCAGTAATAGTTAGTAGGTAATTATCTATGGTGTCTCTGGATGGAGGAAAATGTCTTCAGCCCATTTTCACCATCTGTACTATTCTTTCTGCAATTCCACTCGATTGCAGGTGGTATGGTGGTGTTTTATAAGGGAGGCATCCAATTTATTTTAACTACAGACACAAAGTTTATTCACAAAATTGAGACAAATGTTTTTGGCACCCCATTTCTGGGAAATATTACTTGTAATATTTGATTTACCATTGCTGCTTTCCTATTTTGAACTCTAACCACTTCAGGTCACTCAGAGAATGAGTCGACCAAAATTAAAAATAGTCCTATGCCTTTAACATGATCTATATGAACATGGGCCTATGGGTATTTTTCTTTAGGTCATGAATGCATCTTGGTTTGTTCCCCCACCCCCTACATTTGAGTATTTTTATATGTATTTTTTTCACATCATGCAAATACCCAGGTCACCACACTTCAATTTAATTGTCTCTGTGTTGTTGTTAATCCACAACAAACATCATAATGGTTTACCCTTTTCTTAATCTCTCTGGTGGTATTAAAATATCTCCATTGCATCTATATTTAACCTGTGTCTTATCTCTTCATAGGATCTCTCTGCCTTAGAACAATCACTCTATTTGTTTCTTTTTATTCTACATGCAATCTTGCTTAATCCCAGACCCTGTAAGATTTCAAATGCAAGACGATCTAAAGGTAATAAATCTGCTTCAATCCCATGCAATATTTCATCTTTTGAATTACCTGATCTTTCTAATGGTTCAATGTTGAACTTTAGTCTTGATAGAGCATCTACATGTGGAATAGACTTTCCTTTCACATATTCAATGTCAAAGTCAAGGGCCATGAGCTTTATGGCCCATCTTAAAATTCCATTTGATTGAGCGTATTGTAGATGAAATCGTTGTGATCTCTTTACATTTTTCATCAATTTGCATCTGGTTATAGGCAGATTAGATGTCAATTTTAGAAAAGTATTTACTTCTCGACAACTCAGGAATAGAAGTTTTAGGGTTAGGAATAGGGAATGAATCGGAGCATATTTTGTGACTTTTTCCTATTTTGTAATCACTACATATCCTTAAAAGTCTACCTGGTTCCCGTAAAACAACAATTGGTGATGCCCAATTACTACCACCAGGAGGAACATGCTCTAAAATTCCTTGATCCACCATTGCTTTTAGTTTAGCAACTAGTAGCATGTGAATGTGCAGTTTGTAAATTCTCAAAGTAAGAGTGGTGACTATTTTCTTTTAATTGAATGCTCACTTTGTATCGTTTTAACATCATCCATGTCATTACTTTCTAACTTCACAATGTTAATTAATTTGGTGGTATCCACTTTCAAGACATCTATTCCAACGAGTCCAATACTTCTTTCACATTTCATTACCGTGATAGGAATAATTTCGAAACGTGTGTCGGTCTCAAGATTTCCTTCAAAACAACCATAACGTTTTGATGAAAGAGCCGTCGAACTGTCTTAGTGTAAGCAAAATTTTTAAAATTTGGGTTTTGGCCATTCATTCCCAGGTCATTTCTCCAGTGCCAATTTTTTTCAAACTGACAGAATCTGGAAGCCTCCCATAGCTTGTGTATATACTGTACTATTGTTTTGTTCAGCTCTTGTTTGCTTGTGAGGAACTTTGTTCTCTCAGCAATAGCCAACTTCTTTTTCGGTCTCATATTTCTCTTTATAATGTCCGTAATTTGTGAAAAATATCGAATTCTTCAATTTCTCTGGGATACACCATCATACAGATCATTCTGATGGCCACACACCCTGCCGAAATGAAAAAGAGATCTGTAATCTCGTTCTCCTCATCTGCAACTTTGTGGTTTTTAAGTTCTTTTCAGGGTAGCAAAACAACAAATCCATTTTTCCACAAAGTCCAGCTTATCTAACGATGTTAGAGATCCTATTAGCGACGCCATATTGTTGTGATGTGTAGTGTAAAAGTTTCTACGTACCAAGTGACTACTGACTTATTAGTAGTAGGTCGATTCTATGCAAAATAGGGCAAGTCCATTTTGCTTTTAAAAACTAAACGAAATTTAACGTTTACAATATGTATCTTACGTGATATAGAAGTATGTGCTTCATGGAAATTATTTTCATGCGAAATTTGTCAGGTTCAAACAGAAGCGAATCTGGAAAATCCTTTCTTGATTGAAATTTTTCATATTCTATAGATTTGTGGGGAATTCTATCCAACTTTTCCTTTAAAATTGGCTTCGATCAATCCAGGCGTTCCATATACTGCATTGAAAATAAATATTCCAAATTTACTTTGTATTTTTTAAATATCTTTGAAAATGCTCATCATTTCTTCAATAATATTGTGTATTTATGTCCAGTTTTTTATTATTTATTTAAAGAAAAACAAAAAAAAAACAGCATCAAATCCAAGACACTAGATTAGCGTCATGCCGTCGTTCAGGGGCCGACAAAAAATTAGCTTGGAACAATTGGTTAGGTTTTTTGGAATGATACCGGGACAATGCAACATTTTTAATTAACATTCTCTTATATTTATTCTAAAAGCAAATAATTTCTTAAAATAATAAAAGAATGAATTCTTACTTATCACCAATAGTGGCAGGTTGTTTTTTTGTTTTTTTTATAATAAATGGAGCACGCACGTGCGCGCATAAAAATAAACAAACTTAAGCGCTTCTTTTATAAAACTCCAATGAAAAATGAAGGTGAAGGTCGTAAATTTCAATATTTCTATTATTTATCTCTAAATGTGAACAACATTTGGATCTTATTTTAAAAACTAATTTTGCTTTAATAAACAAATCAAGAAAAGTATATATTTTCTACCAAAAACTGAGTTAATCATTAACAAACAAGTTTTTTTCTGCTTATCATAAACTAAATTGAAAATTGAAATGATAAACAAATACAGAAAATATAGCCACGACGCAGAGCAGGTAACTGTAAATTGAAATCTTTTAACAAAGCCATTAAAAACTTTTTTTCTTGTGAATATTTGGAATGCGCTAATATTCTTTATATAGAAAATGACTGCAGAAAACAATCTTTAAAATGAAAATTATTTCAAGCCTAACAATGAATTAATAAGAACAGCTCTATGCAAAATTATTCAAAGTGAAATTATTCAAATCGAATGATAAGACATAAATTCAACTGTGATTTTTGATAAAAATTATAGCAAAATTTAACGAATTTCTTTTCGTTTTTATTTATTTTTAAACGTTTAATATTTTATCTTTCATTGATTTTTAAAAGCTTGTACTGATTGCATTAAAAACAAATAAATGATTAAAGACTGAACGGATCACAATAAATATTTATTTCCTGAAAATATTAATGCAGTTTTTGTGCTACTAAATAACAACAAAATTTCTAAAAAAAAAAATTCCATTACGAATTCAGGCCGGTTTGAAAATCTAGTGGCAGACGATAAAAACTTCTTCTTTTTTTTGAAATTCAGTATCGGGACGATAGTGAAAAAAGTTAATCCCTGGGTCCCTGATCAAATCTGTTCTTATTATTCGAGCGCTTACATAAAAATTTGTAGATTATTTCTAAAAGGGCAATGTATTGTAAAAATTCGTCATCACAGTGTTTTCTTAAAGTTTAAGTAATTGGGTAATTCGATATTGGAAAATCTAGCAATTTTTCTTCAGTTATCGCCAAATAATTTATTTAATTTTGATAATGTATGTTTGTACCTGTTAATCTTCACTGCTATCTTGAAAAAATAAACACTAATATCAATAATTTCTTACGCCAATTTCATAAGCCAATCAT
The DNA here is from genome assembly GCA_903632075.3 of Acanthosepion pharaonis. Taxonomy (NCBI): domain Eukaryota; kingdom Metazoa; phylum Mollusca; class Cephalopoda; order Sepiida; family Sepiidae; genus Acanthosepion; species Acanthosepion pharaonis. The sequence continues at coordinate 1,037,437 of CAHIKZ030005598.1, read as the reverse complement.
ATTTATTGATAACAATATAACAAAAAGAAAGGTAACAACTGTCAAGTAATGGGTACAATTATCCCAGATAAGACCACAGAGGAACATATATCAAGAGTTAATCGAGAATGGTGGAAATCAATATAATCCATAGTCATTTTAGGACTGACAACAGATTCCAAGTTGTTTTGATATCTAAAGAAAAAATGAAAATTGAGCCTAGAGGTAACTGCAAAAAATCATTTATTTATCTTTAATCTTTTCGTCCCAAGCAAAGTGATAAAGTCACTAAGACGCAATGGTTACTAAGAATAAAAGAAACTGAAAATACGTTATTGAAAAGAAAAAAATACTGTGCCATCAAGTGATGTACATTCTGATAGTGGTTCTGTTAGTTTTTCTGTAAAAGTTGTGTTTCATTGAAGAAGGACGTCGAGTGAAACTGAAGCCTGTCTTAGCAGGTGTGTGATATATCGTGTTCCTGATTATCTAAATCTCTCGATGCTCGCTATTTTCCCTAGTGATAATGGTTTATTCCAGCAAGATAATGCATAACCATGAGGCACGTATGATACGAAATTAGTCCTTGGAACATTCAACTGACTTCCACATAACCTGTCCGCTTTTACGCCCTCCACGTTTAAACACCATTGAACATGTCTGAGATATGCTGTAGTTCTCACTCCAGCCATACTCAATAAATAAAAAAATCAGTTATGGTAACCATGGCAATTTCATGGGGAAATATAAACACGAAATGGTTCCAGCACTCGTATTATCAATGCCATTTCGCGTAGCTACTGATATTCACTTTATTAAGTATGTATGTTCTTTTGCATTTCAGGCCAACAGACGTTTACTATTGGTTATTTTTCCCGAATATCAATCAAAACGCAAGAGTGGAGCACAATAAACAAGACACAAGTGTCGCTGACAAAACTAACATGACCGTTTGTCTCGAAAAGGACCTCCAATCGGTTGTGGACTGGGACATGAATGGGCTGGTTAACTTTAATGCCTCAAAAACAAAACTGTACTCGTTATAAAGAACCATCCATGCTTCCCATGAAAATGTTTGACGCTCAACTCCACGAGAGCACGTCTTTGCGACTGCTCGGTCTCACATTGTCTGCTGACCTGAGATGGAACAAATACATTGAGTCAGTAGCTTCGTCCACTGCAAGGAAAGTTGGCTCCCTGTGCCGCACCAGGAAATTTTTCTCGCCGGAGTCGATCTTTCAAATCTAGAAATCAACCATTCGCTCTTACATCGAGTATAGGCTGCATATATAATCTGGAGCCCCTTCTGTTTGTCTCAAGGTCCTTGATAAAATCCAGAGACGGATATGCAATGTAATTGGCCCAAATATGGGATCTCGTCTGCAGTCTCTCTCTCACAGATGTGCCGTCGTCTCCCTCTGTCTTTTTTCAAATATTTACATGGTAACTGCTCCCATGAGCTACTTTCGTTGGTTCCCTTCATGAATTTAAGCGTTCAACTAGGTTGGCATCTCGCTCTCACCCTTTCACTGTTGAAACTGTTAAGTGTAGCCGTCTCTTCTACTGCAATAGCTTCATGTCTCGCACTTCTCGCCTGTGGAACTCCCTCCCCTTTTCTTGTTTCCCTGATAGCTATAATCTCCAACTATTCAAATGTAATGTCAATCGACGTCTCCAGATGCCTTGATCTATCCCCTATCCTTCTCTTCATCTTTTCCTCTATCACTTCTCTTTGCTCTAGCTCCAACTCTCTGAACCCCTTGCGTGCTAGTGGCTTCCCGCCTTGCTTGGGGTGAAACGCTAAAAAAAAAAAAAAAAAAAAAAAAAACGAGCGAAGGTTAACACAGACATATCTCATTGAACAACTCATTTTTGATTTTTCAATTCTAGAAGTTTCCTAATTATGTCATACATTAGAGGAAGATTGAAAATCAGACTAGCCGATACGTTGGGATAAAAACAACAAAGATTCGGACGTTATAAAAAAAGTTAATTAAATAACAGTTTATATAGCTCTTGTTTGATGATCTTTGGAGTGTAATGAATTTCTAGATCGTCTTGACAAATATATTTCTGTCAGTAGAGAATACCCGATTGCTGGATAAAGGGAAACAGTTAATGAGCTGATCCCGCAACCACTGATATCCTTTGCTCTGTGTGGAAGGTAAGGGTCAGCAGTTAGTCAAGCAGGCAATTAATAATGGGCACTGGTTGGTGTGCACTAAACGTGTGTCAGACTAAGCTTAGTTTAGTAAAATGGATTCTTCACTCAGTTTTTCGAAAGATGTAGTCATGAGCTGAACAAAGCCAAGTTTAATTACAATTCAATCACTTTTTCCTTTTCATTCACTTTTTCTTCTTCACACTATCCTTCTGTCCAGACGTTATCCTGCTGATGACGCCCATAAATTTTTCCTCTGTCAATGCTCTCCGTCTAAATAGTACCGAGTAAACTTTTTTTCCGAAGTGGATCAAGTGCCAAATGTCATATTATAATTCTGCTTATTCCCTTGTTCTGTAATTAGCCCGTACGTTACGCCAAGTCATTGCCTTGGATAAACAATGGACTATTCCTGTTTGATTTCCAGGATAGGCGGAAGAAATGATATATCAAAGGCACTGTTTGGTTTTTGGAAAAGGGAATAGACACAAAGAAAGAAAGAAAGAAAGAAAGAAAGAAAGAAAGAAAGAAAGAAAGAAAGAAAGAAAGAAAAAGGGTGGCGACAACATTTTAATGTGTTTAACGTCTGCTTCAGTGAAATGGAAAACTTGTCAATTTCTTATTCAGTAAAATAATAACTTGCATTCATATTTTTATTGTTATTGTAATATTTTGTTAAATATGTTAAGCTCAAATATTTAACGATACAATAGGGAACTTTTCATGGGTATTTTATAGACATAGAACTCCCAAGGAGCTTATTCATTCATTAACTTGAAAATGAATATTCATCAGAAAATTAAAACAGGAGAGGCATAAAATCTTCACGGTTATTACTACTTCTAATGAATGACGTAAAATCATGACAGGACTCGTGGAAACACTAATTCGATATGCATATAACGTTTATTACAGCATTAAGTATTCTCATCGTTAAATAATTATATCGGTGATACCAGGTTGAATATGGTTGACTCAGTAACACTTAGACGACATCAAGCAATAATTATTTGATTACTTTCACTTGTAATAATTGAAACCAGATTTTATATCCACGTCGTCAGCTGTTATGTTGTTTTCCAAATGTCTTATTTTAATCGTAATATTTGTTCGCGATTATCTGAGCTGTTATACTCGATAACACAGAATTGTTGAGTTGGTCCCTCGTCACGATGTTATGATTTTCAATGGTTGACTCGCAAATCTTGTCGGTAATCTCGTATTCCATGCATAGCATACAATCCGCACTGTTACGCTTATATATATATATATATATATATATATACTTTGTACTTTGTGATAGAAAATTTATAGTAAGAGGAACCCAGAAGTGCTAGGAGTCGGAAGATAATAAAGCGACTCTAACACAATAATCTTATCAGTAAAAGCATTCAATTACAAGTTTCAAAATGAGACGTTTATGTATAATGTGAAAAGTAAAACGGACAAAACTTGAGATATAATCAATCGCTGGGCGGTGAACGTATTATTTATTCGTGTTTTTTGAAAATGTCGTTTCGTTTTATTAATATTGTGAACGCATAAAATTTAACTAAGTTTACCCACCTTTTTTATTTGTTACTTCCATCAGATTTTACTCCATTATGTATTTTATCGCCACTAGGTGGTGTTGTATAAAGCTGTATAAAAGGGAAGTATGCAAACTCTCATTCTCTTTTTACTCTTTTTAACCAAGGATATCATAGTGACAAGACGTGTCTTGTTTCCTCCTTGGGGAAACTTAATCCCCAAATATACCAGTATCGTATGACGAATGGATTTTTTCCCCTCGACTGAACCACTTGACACATCACACACACGCACATCCCACACGCACGCAAACACGCACACACACACACACTACAGCATATCCTAATAAATATCTATTTCTCTTCTCTTCATGACTATAATATTCTGTAATGTATAAAAATAAATGTATGTATAAAAATCCATGTATGCGTTGAATTCATTTACTTTGAAAGTCATCAACAGAATGTCTCCTTCAAACTGGTAACACATTTCTGAAACAATATTAGGTTTAAAATGATTCGTAGGTGTTTGCAAATAGAATTCTCTGAAAATAAGTTCATTTCATTTTCCAATTCTTTAATGTTTGTCAAAATATATTCGCACCAGAAAAAAATTGCTCACTTTTTTCACCCGAGTTAAATGTTTAAAATCGCTGCCCCCCCAAAAAAAAACAATAAACTAAACGAGTTCTTAGTTTGCTTAAAAAATTTCATTTTGACATTATTTTCTTTATTTCAATCAGAATTTAGTTCCTAACGTCAGTACAGACTTGTTACTATGTTAACTTAGCTAAATCTGAAACATCAGGGAGGAATTATTGGATAGGAAGTTCGTATTAAACACATCTCCCAAGTGCAGAAAGTGTGTATGCTTTTAAAATCAAGTCGTCTTTTATTTATTTATTTTTACTAACTGATCACCCAATAAAAAGCCCAAGAGCCACTCAATATAGAGGGTTACGGAATATGGAGGTTGTTGTATGAATGTAAGAGGAGGAGGAGGAGGTCTGAAGTGCAGATTATGAGAACATGTACGAAAGATAAACGGTTGACCGTGGATTTGAAGAGTATAAGATTGTTTGCATCTATTCGGGAGTCTGTTCCACAAAGTAGCAACTCTTGAGAAGAAGCTGCCCGAAAGCACCCCACTTTCTTATTGATGGATTACGTAAGGAATGGGAATGATTTGTTCCAGTGTACTAGTATGGTAGGTCTTAGCTGTGAAGGTTTGAACTGGTGGAATTAATGAATGTACCTGGTCAGAAAATTTGCCCTGGAAATTGTCTGTGCAGTAGTTTTACAGTCAGAACAAAAGAAGAAAATGAAGAAGAAGAAGGAAACTAGGAAAAGGAATAGGTTAGTGAGTGGGAGCAAAGAAGATTAAAAGGCGGAAATTAAATCCATTCATTTTCCGTAACAGAAGTTTCCATTATAACAACAACTACAATACCCCCACCGCCTCCACCAGCGCCCCTATCAACAATAGTAACAACAACATTATAATAATAATAATCATACGAAGAAGAAGAATTACTTTTAACTAAGAAAAGTAACTAGCAACAAGTAAACTGGACTGGACTGAGTCTCTTACAATTTTTACAAATATGAATATATTGTTTGTTTCTTTTAATGTAACTACCATAGCTACTCCTACTACCACTATTCCTACTACTGTAATAATAATAATAATGACGATAACAACGACAACAATAATAATAATAATGGTAACAACAACAATAATAATAATTATTATTATTATTATTATTATTATTGTTATTATTATTATTATTACAATGTAAATGGAAACAAATAAAATCAACGGTTGCTTCTGCTGTCCAAACATTCCTATCTCTGCACAAATGGGTAGAAATCATCCGCAGAGGTGTAGAGGTGTGGGGTATTGGGTTGGCCTTTTCTTTTCTTTTTCTTTTCTTTTTCTTTTCTTTTTCTTTTTCTTTCCATTTCCTTTGTATTCTTCTGCGTTGTTATTTTGGGGAGCTTGACTTGAACGCCTTTTTTGTTGTTGCTGATTTTTAATCTTTTTTTTTTTTTTTTTTGTCCATTTCACTCGTCGGCGAATTTATGATGTTAATGTCATCGGAGAACAACAATATCAAATATTTGCCGCGTTTAATTGTCTGCCCCTGTCTAGTCAAGCCGGGTAGGGGCGCTGTTTCCAAAAATGTGATTCTGAGGAATTTATGGCTCGGCCCATTTCTCACTTCCACTGCCACCACCACAAGCACCACCATCACTACGAGCCGCCCAGTCCACCTAAACCTTCACGTGCTCACTAGTCAGAAAAGAAAAAGAATTTTAGTTCGAAACAAGAAGATAATTAAGAAAGAAAGAAAGAAAGAAAGAAAGAAAGAAAGAAAGAAAGAAAAAATAGGAAGAAAGAGAAAAAACAAAAATGAAGAAACAGAGACAGTAAGAAAGACAGAAAGAAAGAGAAAAAAGAACAAAAGAAGAAATTGAGAAAGAAGACGAAAGAGAAAAAGAAGCACAAGCTGATAAAACCGAAAGAAAAAGAGAGAAAATAAAACAAGGAAAAAAGAAAAACAAGCGAAAAAAGGAGAATGAAAGAAAGAAAAAAGAAAAAGAAAGTGAGAATAAATGAAATCTATACCATTTTTAAGTTTGTTTTTGTTTTGTTTCTAGCCTGTCTTTTGTATTATGCAAACTGAAGAAGTGCTTTTTTGTGGTCGCTCAGTTCACCCGGATTTGAGCCGAGAATGTGAAGAGAAGGGCGTTTCTTTTAATCTGACACATGTTTAGCAATTTTCAACCTATCAATCGACGACGGTTTCAATAAACTGTCGACGTGCAGCGCAGCCCATAACAAATCGTTTTATCTGAAGAACATGAAGATAATTTGTTTTAAAAATAAGTGAGAAAAGTCGAAGATGAAACATTTCAGACAAAATGAAAATTAGTTTGCAGCCCCGAAAAACCATTTACCCTTTATACGGGGATTGTTCTGTATTTTAGAAACGTTTATGTAACTTTCGCAATGTGTCAAAAAAGACAAAGTTAATGTTTTCAGGGAAATCAATATTCGCTGAACGAACAGGCATTTTTAATTGATATTTCAATGCTATACGCATTATTCTCATAACATTATGCATAAATAACAAAGACGAAAATAAATATGTAGTCATTCAAGGCTTAATCATACACAGTGTAACCCGGATATAAGAGAGTTGTCGGGACCGGAGAAGAAGTCTCTTATATCCGGGTTTCTCTTATATCCGGGTTTGGTCTATTTTATATACATTAACACAGGCTCTAATATGGGACCAGAGAAAATCTCCCTTATATCCGGGTTTCTCTTATATCCGGGTCTCTTATATCCGGGTTACACTATTGATATTTTTGTTAGCGTATCTTTTTATTTATTTCTATTATTGTAGATTTTTATGTCATTGTATTTGTTGTTCTGTATCAAAGGCTTTATTTTACAAACTTTTATTCCAAATATTATTTCATGAACATATCTAAAGAATAGCTATGTCTGGACATGTGTATCTATTTCCGTGAAACGACTTAACAAATAAAAACATTATTGGAACATTCGTCTAAAAGTAGAATTTATTGAATATTTTATTAAATAAAAGAAGATTTTGTCTTAATTTATGTTTGATAGATAATTAATTTTTATGTATTTATTTATTAATCTTTTTATTTTTCGGTAAATTGATGCAATAAGGATAATTTTTGTAAAGTCTTTAACATGTTATTGCTTGAAAGGCATCAATATTTTATTTTTAATTTTATTAAAATAATGTTTGATCAAAAGAGAGAAGAAATGAGAAAAAATATTTAATTTTCTTTCTTATGTGAAATTTCTATTTTGGTAATGGGTGGGCACGATAATTCAAGACGCTGCGTCATTTGAATAATAGACACTTGTCTGAGAAATTTTGCAATCACCATCAGTTTTATTTCATATAATAACACAGTGGATCCTAGAAACAACTTATTCTTCTTCACAATCTCAAATCTTGTTCGTAAACGAAAACTGTTTAAAATTATATTTTTACATTGAAGGTGTGTTAGATTTTGGAAATTCATTGAGAAACATTTTTTAGGTGACGAATGTGCACACCCTTACACTTGAATTACAAGGCAATCAGTTACCCAGTCATTTTTCTATAGGTACCTTCAAATATCCGCTAAAAAAACGTTACCTCGTGAAAAAATGCCCCAAACATAATTAAAACATTTTATCGTCAAAATATTATGATTTTAATGAAACTTTCAGGACTTATTCAGAAATTAATTAGATTATTTTAAAAATTTCTGTTTTAGATAATCTGTTACCTCTACTCATTTAATTTCTATGAAATTTCGTGAAATTATTTTTTGTGTCGCTTAATGTTTACATTTATTATAAGGACAAATCCTCGGAAAATTGAAAGTATCAATTGTTTTGGTGTGACAGGACCGCTAGTTGTAGAAAATCTGCCATGAATGTTAAAATAAAAATTTAATAAAACTAAAACACTATTTATATTCGGACTATTTTCCTGATCTTTGTTGTGGTTATCCGCAATTCTCAGGTGTACAGAAAAGAGCCTAGTGGATTAAAACGTTTGTTCGGGAATTTGGTGACATAGTGATTGCGTGTTCAATCCCTGGTTCAGTCAGTGTGTATTCGGACTCAGTGGGAAGTACTAAAAATAAGAACTAGACAATATCCCTTGACACGGGCAGTGGAACGAAAAAAGTCTACCTCCGTCGATTAAATAAACAGTTCAGTTCAGAATTCCCTATAGGTTACTCCATTCAATACAAGCCTGAGGAAGGCCGGAAGGCACAACAGTCGAAACGTTGTAATAACAACAACGATAAGGACTACTATTTGGTACTTAATTATATAAAAGAAGGCGTTCACGTTGTATTCGTCGTGTAATTCTTTTCCGTTTCTGTGTCGCTTACTTAAATTTTCCATACATCTAGCATTTAATAAATCATTCAACACGTAGAAAAACCTCTTTGTGTTAAAGAATGCTTTCCTGCAATATTTTAAACTAAAAATAATATTTGTTTCTATTCTAATTAATTAAACTATCAATTAGTTAACTTTCCTGAAATAACGTTTCAGAAAGGTATATTTTATTTTTGAAAGAATGTCCTTAGTCAAGAGAATTATTTTGTGTTGATAGATCTATCAATATATATGAATTTATAGAATATATTAATAAGTAGAAAACTATTCCAATCAATTTAAATTCGGTATGAAATATTCCAAAGTATTTTGCTTATTTGAAATATTAAATATACTAGCTTGGAATTAAAACTAAAATTAAAGCTTCGAGAGGAAAGTTTTTTCATTTTTTAAATGCATTTTAAACTTAGGTAGAGCCTTTCTCTGGAGGTAGTTATTTTTATGCTATTTGAATAATATTTGCCAGTATCAATTTGTTCATTTTGCTTAACAATTGATTCAATCAAAATTTCGATGTTCATAAAAATAAATTAAATCCAAAAGCACAAAAATGCTAAAGTATATGTGACAATGATTTATTCAATTTATTACCATTTAAAATATGTTAATGCTTATTTACCTTTCCGAATTCCTGTCAACAAAGGAAATTTGGTGATATTAACCAAAATTGGTAGAAATATTTTCCTCTTTCAGGTCATGCATGAAATACATATTTTATTCGTGCATGTTAAGGGTTCCAAACTAGATTTTTTTCCTGTTTGGGTTACTTTGGTCACCGTTCTGTGAACAGGTACATATACTAATATCACTGCATTCATTTCTCTTGCCGATTGCTATACAGTTTCAGATCTCTTTTACATTCTTTAGAGCAGTCATGCAGGTCATCCAATCAATAACAAGGTCCCCATTGTAATCCATCTTCCAGCCATACCCATAAAAAACGAAAGACTATAATATATCTTATTTGTAAAGCAATTCAAAACTTTCTAAACTAAGTAAATTCTGTGTGTTATTGCTTTCATGCGTAATAAATTGAATATTAAATAAAATTTCAACTTGACGTCTTCATGGATTTATAAGAAATATAATAAATATTTTATAAAACCATGATTTTATTTTAGAAATTAACTAGCCTAAGACATATTTCCATTAGGTTTTCTCCTAAAACAACTTTTACAAAATAAAATCTATTCATTTAATATTCAATTGTTACTCTGTAGTTAAATTGTATCACAATGGATTTCTTGGCATGGAAAATGAACATAAAACAATTGGCAGACGACACTTTTTATATGAGGGGACCGCCATTTTGTTCTGACAGAGATACATGCTCGTCCCTGATTAATCAAAATGAACTTGTTTGCGTAGGGCGCAGTGAAATGGTTTTATGCAAGCGAAGTTAATTAATATAAGTACAAAGTTAATTTATATACTAGTTTCTATGTTTTGAAAATGATTTGCCTATTTGCGAACTGTAGAACAAGATATTAATTTGAGAAAAGTGACATTAATTATATATTTTCTCATTAATTATCGTGATATTTTGGTTGCCACCACCCAATAATGATTACAAGATTGCCAGTCTATATTGATCTGTGTCTCTTGAAGGACTGCTGTCTGAAAATCCCAACAGACAAAAGGGTACCTGGACATTTTTAACTGTCCACAACTTTGGTCGAATTGAGATTATAATGGAATATTTTATCGTAAAAATAATCTGGACACTAAACTGCGAAAGAATATAGAGAGCTTTTAAAGGTATCATGTGCTAAAATAAAATTAAAAATATTAATATAAAATAAAGAGATTCAAATTTTATCACACAAGGAAGACAATTGTTAAAAGAAATTTGAAATATTAAAGAATTTTCTCAATGGGACTAGTTGTTACCCTGCTTAGAAAGAATGCTTAGAGAACTGAAAATGAACGCGATCTTCCATCATCATCATGTTCATAATTGCCTCTTAAATTCTAAATGGTGACTGAGGTGCTTTTTATACCTTATCCATCAGTTTTGTGTCTCTCTGCACATCCACCATATATCAATTAGAAATTAGTAATCACAATCATAATATCTTAACAGATAACACTCATCGATTATCTCAGCCAGGACATTTTTTTATTCATCAATCATTATTCTCATTATTTGGCAACAGGCACGGATCGGAAGCAACGTGCATTTGAAAATATCTAGTAAGATGAATCCATCGCGTGATGTTGGTGTAAAATCACGCTGCTTCTTCAGGAAATATGAACGTAAAGAAGCTTGTAGAATTGAATCTATTTGTAGAAGTGAAAAAACACATTCAATCAAAGACTATTACTTTTACTGTAGCAATAAATTTTCTACATTTGAGTAATGAGAAGTGTTGGCGATTTCTTCCAGTTCTAATAAATTTAGCTCTGCTAACAGGCCCTCGATAAGAAACCTACAAAACCATAGCGCAAAGGAAAACGCAATACATTATAGATGAAATAAATCGATAAAATATTTTCCAAATTTAATGCGTCACTTCTCTCTTATTCGTTTTCACGGTTAAGCCCAGATTTTTATCAGCAGTCTAAAGAAACTGCCAATAAATGATAGCGGTAGACTAGCAATGAAAAAGGCCTGGTCGAACAGAACAGCTGTGAACAGTTCGACAGAAGAAGTAAAGGGTAATGATGAAGAAGAAGGAGAAGAGTGAGAAAATAAAATATTCTGATTATACTTTATTTGCTGTATGTTTATTTGTGAACGACTAACAAATAAGGTTAACAATACCGGGATTCCATTTGTTGAGCAAACCCCGATGTGGTAGCCAATTCAGTTTGTTCCTCACGCTAAACGACTCACTTGGTCACTATTTCCAGCAACAACCTCTTGCACTTCCCTTGTATATCGCGAATTTTGCATGATTATGTAAGAATTCGTTTCTATTTTCTGAAACCCCAACAGGTCAACGTAACGATTCACGAAGGTATTTTTGTTTGCTTCTCTTTTGTTTTTCTTGACGTGTATTGATCACAAAATACTCCTATGAGAATTAGGAAGACATTTTTCTTAATAATTCTAACACTTTACCATATATTCATTAATTTTTTTTTCCTTCTTTCCTGCCGAAGTTAGAATGAACTAAGTTTAGTTTATTTACCATTTGGAAAATAATCTAATCAGAAATAGGACACATTTATTGGACACAAAACTTGATTGTTACTGGTAAATCGCTTACATTTAATTCAGTTTACTTTTTAAAATATCTTTTGTCGCCAACTGTACAGTTACACATCTCTCTTACATTCTCTAGAGCAGTCATGCAGGCTATCCAATCTATAACAAGGTTCACATTCTTATCCATCTTCCAGCCATACCCAGCATAAACGAAAGACTACAATATATTTTATAAAAGCAGTTAACAACTTTCTACAATAATGTTTGTGCATCATTGAAGTCCATATATTAAAATGACATTTTCCTCCAAGACATACAATTTCATATCTCTTCAGAGTTTTCTTTACTTTAATGTATTTAAATTACGATGATTGTTTTTTGAAAAGTCAATGGAGTGGTATCTGCCTTTTCATTGGTTTAAATTTAGAGGCGCTATAAGCTTCTGTCAGTTTGAAAGTCAATATATGCATCTGTAAGTTTATCTTATTATGATATACAGCAACAACAAAAGGCACTGACTGAGGAACTAAATCTTTGACGATATATATTTGCTAATTATCTCTCCACGACAGGGAGAAATCTCAGTCTATATTTTCAGCAATTATATATTAGAACTCGGATATGTTAATGTTGAAGAAAAGAAAAAAGTGATGGAGTATGAATGTGCGTCTGAGAAGGTACATTACTATGTATTCTTGTCTACACACTTTACTGTTTATGTACACGTACATTCCTGTTTATGTATATGTGTGCATATTTCTGTGGTCGAGTAAACGATGTGAAGTTTTCTTCAATATATTTAATTTTTCAACTCTTCATTTCTTTCATCTTATTTTCACTTGATTTTTCTCGCAACTTTCACAATGTCATTCTGTGATCGTCAGTAAACAAGTCAGATTGGAAAAAAAGCCCCCGACAAAATTTTGACACACCTTTCTTTTCCTTAACGAGACAGCTGTTTTATCAATTTGGCCACGAATATCTTCCGACAGTCGTCATTCAGACCTATTTAATTTGATATGTTTTAGCATTTTATTTATATGTTCCATTCGTATCAAATTAAAATTCTGTTTGTGCCTTAGTTAGCACGGACGCTACGCCCTGCCAATACATCATAAGTAATGGACTATTCCGTTTTGAACGCGAAGAAAAACGAAAAAGATATAACTTGACGCTGTTTGGTTTCAATAAGAAAAAGAAAGACAAGATAATAACGCTCACATGTTTTTAACATCTCCTTCATTGAAATAGAAAACGTGTCAATTTTATATCTTTTCATTTGTAACCTCCTATTTATTTAAATAAGGATCTTCATTCATACCTATGGTGCTTTTTCTAAGCGTAGCTTAGATGTGGCACAAGGCCTAAAGTAGCCAGTGACTATCGAACTCGCTACTCAGTACGTTATAGTTTCAGAGAGACAGGCTTGCTAACCATTATACCACTTCGTGGTACCCTTTTCATTCAGAGAGACGGGCTTGCTAACCATTATACCACTTCGAGGTACCCTTTTCATTCAGAGAGACAGGCTTGCTAACCATTATACCACTTCGAGGTACCCTTTTCATTCAGAGAGACAGGCTTGCTAACCATTATACCACTTCGTGGTACCCTTTTCATTCAGAGAGACAGGCTTGCTAACCATTATACCACTTCGAGGTACCCTTTTCATTCAGAGAGACAGGCTTGCTAACCATTATACCACTTCGAGGTACCCTTTTCATTCAGAGAGACAGGCTTGCTAACCATTATACCACTTCGAGGTACCCTTTTCATTCAGAGAGACAGGCTTGCTAACCATTATACCACTTCGAGGTACCCTTTTCATTCACATTTATGATTGTTATTGCAATATTTAGTTAAAGTTTCCTAAAATATTTAAGGGTGCAACATGGCAATTTACCCGGTTATTTTGTAGTCGGAAAACTAGCAAGGATCTCATTTATTCATTAAATTTTATAATTTTTACCAGAAAATTCAAATAGGAAAATGGGTATTACTAATTAAAAGTGATATTATTATAATTATTTTTATTAAAATAATCAGATGAGAAACTGAAACTTGTTATTAGTTTCTCTTCCATCTTATTTCTTTTGCTTTTTATCGCAATTCCTAGACTTTTTTAAGTTTATATGAAGCAAATCTTGTTTGTATTTACAGTGTGTGTTGCGTTGATACGTAAGCTAATATACGCAGCGTGTATGTGTGTGTCTGTCTGAGAGAGAGAGAGTTAGAGAGAGATTGAATGTATATAAATGTGTGTTGTAAGTATATTGCTGTGGTTTGGGGTGTGCGTATGTGTTGTTCATAATGTACGCAAGATGAAAGTACATGAGCGACACATTGGGAAGATGTGTGTAATCACGTGTGAGTAGATTTACGTTTCGATGTATTTTGATTTAATCGCGTGTGTGGCTGTTTATTCGTGCAGATAAAAAATCGTCTGTTTCTGCTTACTTGTGCGTCATCTCTCACCCCCTCTCTTTCTTAATCAGCAAACTAAGTACGGTACATGGCCAATTCTGGTGTGTGTAGACAGAAATGAGAGTGTGTTTGTGCGAGTCTTTAAAGTGTGATGAGATTCTGATTATCTTGGATATCAACATTTGAATTTTTGACTGTTTTTGACTCCTTGAGAGAGAGAGAGAGGGAGAGAGAGAGAGAGATGGAGAGAGAGAGAGAGAGAGAGAGAGAGAGAGAGAGAGGGAGAGAGAGAGAGAGACCACCGACACGAACGGGAATTACGCAAGTATCTCCGACAAAAGTCAGGCTGTGTCCCTTGCTCAATTTTGACTTCTTATTTTTAAGGAAGGTAGAAATCCATCAATTAAAAGCCTAGCTTATTAGACCGGGCGTTATCAGCCTTGCTAAGCTGAGCTCATTAAATATCTATATGTCTGCCCAGAACGATTTTAGCTTCGGAAGTTGCCAGAATTTGCAGGGAGAGGTTCAAATCTTAACTGTAGTGTAATCAATGGCAGTCTTAAAAGAAATAGTATTTTACAAAAAAATGAAAATAAAACTGAACAAGATTTGCAGAATCAATTCGATAAGTCAATATAAATGCAATCTTCATACAATACACAAACTCATTTATGGCATCTTACTGCCGACTGAATAATCATCCAAAAGAGTTTCTGTTTATATAATGTCCGAATAACCGGTTGACAAAATGTTCCAAAAGTTTGAATACTATTTTATTTTTTCAGCTTTCTAAAGAGTACAAGGATGTAGCCAATGGAATCTTGTCTACCACCCGGACACCAAATGATTCTGCAAAAATGACCAAGACAGTTGAAAGTAGTTGAACAAAACAACGAAACAAACATGATCTTCAAAAAGTTTATCCACAATTTTGATCCCAGTATACATCTTATTTGAAAATTGGAAAATACAATGAAAAATTAAACAGGCCTTGTTGGTTAAATTTAATTCAACTTATTTGGATAAATATTTACTAATTATACATTTTACAGACATGTACACATGCACACACAGACACGCACATACTCACATATATGTATGCAGACATACACATACACACATAGACATGTATATATAAATATATATGTGTGTGTGTATGTGTATGCACGTTTGATTAAAACCAATGCAAGTTCCTTCTTTATCATTTTTATTTTTCTATTTATTTTTCAATGTTTCTGTTCATTTTTCTAATTTCCAGTTCCTATTTATAAATATATAAATATATAAATATATCACCCCATGTCTAATCACTTTCGGCTAACATTTACTATTTTCAAAGTTTTTATCGCATTTCGCATATTCCTGTAAGAGGTTCGATATTCATTCCTTTTTAGTAAATATATTTAGTCCGAGGTTTGATGTAATTTTTGTTGAACTTTGGTTGATTGCTTTTTGTGTTCAACGCCTCGAGCATTTGTAGTCGTTTTTTTGTTTGTTTTTTGGGGTTTTTTTCAGTTTATGTGGTTTAGTACCTTTGTGTTGTCAAGTATTTGTCAGATTTCGTGGTATGGTTTTTCTGTGTGCTGGTTGATATGTGCTTTACTAGAACAATTGTTAGGTAAGTAACATTTTAATCATTGTGACAATATTGTAATAGTAAAATCAGTTTAATCATTTTATCCCAAGACTGGTGAGAATGCCACTCATACGCAGCAGGATACAGGGAATGAAAGTGAAAGTGAAAGAGAAGACTGAGTATAGGGAGGATTTAAGAAAGGAGAAAAGATGAATGGGATTCAAGAAGATAGAAGACGGTGATTCAGTTATATTTAAATTTTTGAAGATTGTAATTATCAGAGAAGCAAGTGAGAAGTGCAAGAAAAGAAACTGTTGGAGTAGAAGTGGCGATTGCATTTAACTATTTCAACAGTAAACGGTTGGGACCTAAATGCCAATCTAGTAGCACGTTTAATTGATGTAGTCGGGGCATCAAAGAAAGAAGTTCATCCGAGCAGTTGCCATGAAAATAATTGTAGCAAAGACAGAGGAAAGTCATATCACGTCGGTGAGAAAGTGACTGAAGTCGAGATGACAAGTCAGGATCGATTACATTGCAGATCCTTCTTTGGATTTTGTCAAGAACCTCGAGATGAGCATCAGTAGCAGCACCAAACCAGATATGACAGTAGTATTCAGTGCACGGACGAATGGTAGATTTTTAAATGTGCAAGATGGACTCTGACGAGAAGAATTTTTTAGTCGGAGATTTGAATTCTGACACATCCGTTTTTTTTTTGTTTTTTTTTTTTTTAGTTTTTCGTAATAAATCATAACGACAACACAGTATTATGCCGCAGAAACTGTATAAAGTAATTGCAATTTTTTTCATTCATTGAACACAAAAATGTAGTCAACCTAAGACCAACGATATTATATAAAAATCCAGATAAAACATTCTAAATATATTTAATAAAAAATAGAAAACAATAACACTCACGCGAATATGCGAAATACGATAGAAGACAACACACGAAACGCGATACTTAAAAAATTAAACTGACGACATAAAAACAAGAAAATCGTATTTGAAAATGGGTAGTGTTAGTTGAAATGTTTAGATATGAGAAGATATATGTCTATATTTCTGAGATCTGCTGTTGTAACCATTTGCACTATTTACATTATTCGGACTATTGTCCTCATCTTTATTATCATATTCACGGGGTTTCGACCGTTGTATCTTAAGGCCTTCTTCTTTATACGATGGAATTTCAAACCGAACACTTTATTTAGTCCACGGCCCAGTGGATAAATGTGTTGTTTGAAGTAATTAAAAAAAATGACTTGATCGAAAGAGTTGTGAGTTCAATACCTGCAGAGGGGAAAAAAAACTTGTAATTAACTGAAAGTGAGATATCAAGAAAAGGCATGGCACGTGAAACTAGAACAATTTACCCCCTGGGACTAAATGAAGTTTTCAATTAGAAATTTCAATGAAGAAGGCTAGATCGTACAACGACCAAAGCATCACGAATATGATAATAAATATGAGGAGAATAGACCGAGCAATGAAAATAGTATAAAAGTGGAAAGATATATTTAAAATATGAATCGGAAATCATGATTAGAAACATTGAAAATAACTAACAATGAGCTTTAGTTTGTTTTTAATGAAATGTGCCTAAATGATAAATTGCTGCCCGAATATACCTAACATATAGAAGTGTTGAAACAAAATGGCTATTTTTGTAGTGATTTTTTTTATTTTTATGTTATAATTTTCGAATAAATATTTATATTTGCTCTACTGTGTATTGAGCACTCTTTTAAGAATAGTATTTGTTGGTTATTGAATTTATTCCGTATACACCAATCATATACTAATCATATACGCGTGTGTATGAGTGTGTATATATATATATATATATATATATATATATATATATATATATATATATACACAGAGTATATATATAGAGAGAGTGTATATATCAAAGTGTTTTAGTGGACTGGGCAATTTTAAGTCTGCTTGTCTGAATCATCTTCAAGAAGTGAGAGCAAGATCTAAAAGATCAGCCAATCTAACAGTGATCTCATCTCACAATCCTCACACTTGCTCCATATGTGGCCTCGTTTGTAAATCACTAGCTGGTCTTAAATGTCACAAACTTTCATAACTGAATCAATAAGCTGTCAGATCCTCATACGTCGAAACCGACAGGAGAGTCCATTATATATATATATATATATATATAATGTATATGTATAATATAATATGGCGACAATTTACATATCGCACTCTGTATATGTATACATACATGCATATATATATATATATATATATACATATACATACACATACATAGTGCGATATGTAAATTGTCGCCATATTATATTTTTACTTCCTCGCATTCGCATTGCTTGGTTTTTATTTTGTCGACTGCAAAGTATAGTAGGGCCAGTTAGGCCCCGTTTGTGGGGAAAAAAGAGCACCATGACGCAACTCACTGCGCCAGAAACGGCAAGTCGTAATGCTTGGAATTTGCACCGGAAACTTCAATAGAAACATTTGGGAGTGTTTGAATGTCAATCTGAGGACAGTGCAGAGAATTTGGAAAGAGTTGGGGGATATATCCATCCGACATCATGGTATTTGGAGTGATCACTAGTGATGGCGACATTATGCCTCTATTCATTTTCCCACAGGGCCTCAGATTCAACATGGAGCCCTCCATCAAGTCCCTTGAAGAAATGGTGCTGCTCTGGTTCAAGAGGGTGGCTGCTGGAAGACCTTATGTCTGGCAATAGGACTCAGCACCATGCCACGCTACCTCGAGAACTCAGTCATGGCTGTCAGACAATTTCTGCGACAACATCAATCTTTACATCTGGACACCTAACTCCACAGACTGCAAACCCCCTTGATTATTATGTGTGGGACACAATTGAGCAAGAGACCAACAAAATTACTTATAATACCAAAGATGAACTGAAGGCAAGGATTATAGCAGCATTCACCAACTTAAACAAGGAGACCCTCCAGAAGAGTTGCAAGAGTATCTGTAGTCACCAGGAGGCCTTGGTTGAAGCCATTGAATAAATTTACTCTTTAGGATTTCAAGATATTTTTTGTGTAATTTTGTTAAATATTTTTGTCAAAAATGTTATTTTCATTTTTGCGTAATTTAGACGACAATTTATCCATCGCATCATGTATATGAATTAAAAAAATAATAATCTTTTTTAGAATTGTATTTTGTTTGGAAGTGACTTGTTATCGAGATATTTTATTAAATATCATAATGATAATAATAATAATACTTTACATTCGTCAATATGCACGCCCATATATATATATATATATATATATATATATATATATATATATATATATATATATATATAATTATTAAAACGGAGACTCTAAATGTTCATGGTAATATTTTATTTCATTAAAACCGATACTTTGCTTTTAACTCATCAGGCCAAACATTTTCACAAAAATCTAGAAAGCTCGATTGATCCGACGATGACCATGAACCAGGCAGCGCTGATCTCTGGAGACACATTTGGCTTAAAACCGCTATTTCCCGACAAACTGTAAAAAGATATCCACTTAAACCGAAAGCATTTATTCCTGTGAAGACGACTAAGCTGTGAATAGCACGGAAAATTGGCGAATCCAGTTCAAATTCAGGTTGAAATAATCTGCGTTCATTTTCTATTACAGATAAAAAATCGAATAATAGCTTTAAACGACCAGCTCTAATTGGTGTATTTTTATGTATTTATATAAGTAATTATGAGCTATACATCCATCCTTCTTTTTCCTCTGCATTGTGACTGATTGTGGTTTCCAAAGTTTCTCTCGGGGTTCAAGCCCAGATAAAATACCTGAATTTCGAATGCGAAGTTTCAAAGCAGGCAGACTCCCTCCCAACCCACACACACAGTAAAGATCAATGTAATACGATCTTCCATGTGCATCGATAACGTTTATGTACTGATTGCAGTAAACTAAAACTAATCTGTATTATTACTTATATTAGTAAAATGATATATGGTATGTTACACAAATTAGTTTAACGTTGAACAAATTTATAATCGTACGGCACTTTGTGCTAATCAAACTCAGTACCATCCTGACTATAGTTTGTTGTTTTATTAACCACTGCTCCACAGAAGACATTTGAATACCTACATGGTATAAATTATCTAAGATTATTTGTTACTATGTTTTCATAAACATTTATTCGAAATTGGATATGGCGAAAAGAAATGTGACATGATCTTTTTATACACAGTTATTATGATACCAATTTTCAGCTTATAATTAAGGAATCAAAGTTTGATATTAAGAAAGCACATTTCTTTTGATATAAATCATTTTCTATCCAGATTTTGTTAAACAAGCCGGAGAGAATGAGGAATAAGCAAAGGTAATTATTAATGACTATATTTAAGACAAGGTTATATTTGTAAATTTGTTTTTACCTTCTGCCCCAAAGCTTATTTAAAGACCAGTCAACTTGAAAAGACTCCCTTGAAGGATTGATGCTTCCTGTCTTACAGACTAAACTGTTCTTATACCCTTTTTTTTTTAGTTGTGCCATCTGCAATTTGTCCATCATAGGAGAAATTTATCAGCAACCGATACTGTTAGATAAGAGATACGAAAAAAAGAAAAAAACGAAGTTAGGTGCTCTAACAGTGTTTTTTCTCCTCATTAGGGAAATGAATATAAAGCATAATGAGTACTACTTTTATGCAGTTATTGTTATTCAACCGAGAACGCAATTATCAAAACAATATGAAACTCGTGTTAAGAAGTTTCATACAGATTGATAATCAATTAAGAATCAGAATTAAGAGAGGGGGAGGGATATTGTCTTTTCTAGGAGTGACGGCAAATATTTCTGTAATTATTCTTAAGGGCCTAGTAGAATGATTTTAATTTTTGACATTTTAAATGATTTCCGAAGCATCCTTTTATTAAGACTCTGTTTATTGCCTATTGAGAAAAAATTCCGAAACTCAATGATTAAGATCGGAAGAGCAGATTCACAGAATTGCTTATCAAGATTTTTGTTCTCCAAGGAAACATATCCCGATATATCATGTTAACTCCTCTGGGCAAAAGAGCGTCCGATTTAAGGAGATACTTAGCATTCTTTATTATTCGACTAGAGGCAAATGTTAAGTTATGTCTTTAGGCTTGTTATTAATAATCAAGGGTTGAATTATGAAAAGAAACAATCAATATCCGACGTTCGTACTACGGCAAAGGGGGTAAAGGTGAGCGTGAAACATAAGCAAAATGTGGACTAATCATATTTGAATGGTAGTTTTCTTTAAATCAATCGAAATGGCATCCACTGAAATGACGCTAGGCAAAATAAAGCAAAACCAATTTTAGAAGCTGGTAAAAAACAGACGAAAATCTCGAAGTGGGCAAAACGTAAATGAATTCATTAGTTTTTTGGGGTTGCAAAAGATTCAAATGCACAAAGAAGTCAAGTGATTTACGCCATGCAAGTTATATAGGGCGTGTGTGTGTGTGCCTGTGCGTGCATGTGTATGTGTGTGTGTGTGAGAGAGAGAGAGAGAGAGATTCCTCGATAGTGATTTAAAAATAGGGGTCTGCATGCTTTTTGGAAACACGTGAGTGCAATAGAATAATACTGTCATAAAGAATTTGTGTGAGAGATGAGATCTCACTATTAGACAGAAAGGATTCATTTCTAGACATTTTTAGTTATAATGTGATTTTTAGGAACATGATTGATGTGGAAAATCATGATTATCATCCAGGTTCTAGCAAATTATTAGAGACGCTATTATTATGAGAGGATTTCTAAAATCTTAATTATATCAAAGTTGAAAAGTCAAACAATGTGTACGAAAACTTTTTTTTTCTATTTCAAGTTACAATGATGGTTCTGATTTTATTTATTTTTAAATCGAACTACGCCATTTCGTCCTGCTTGTATGTTTTAAATAATAAAATATGTGAACATTTCTATTCGTTTTTTTAGGAAACATTTACGATTTATACGCTACGAATTAAAAACTTTGTATTTTAAATATATGATTTGAGTCTTCTTATAGATAGGAGAATAACTTTGTTATAAATTCTAACAGAAAACGGCAGTATTTTTTTCCTTAAAACTGTTTATTTTTTTACTTGTTAAACGGTTAATCGCATCTTTGCGAACGGCGCTTTTAAGCTCTGATCGTCTGCAAAGGTCTGTGTCTACTTTTGCTGATATCGCAGATTGTAAATAATTCATTTCCTGAGTATACGTTTCCGGTCGAGGAAATACAGACGTGGTAGTCTCTCTGAGATGGAAATCGAAAGAAATCAAGGCAGATAATTGGACATTGACGAGTTCCAAGCATTTGTATATTTAAAGAATATTTTTCTCTTTGGCGCACTTAATAAGGAGCCTCTCTGTGATGTTCTTGGAGGCTTGGGTAGCGAGATGATGCCATTACGACGCCAAAGAGGTTCCATAATGATATGAAAACGCGGTTTAATGTGGCGAATAATCTCTCTGATTCTGTTGTTGATGGAAATGGGCTGGAGCCAAAGTATAGACGAGCTGTGGTACTCTTTACTTTGTACACAGTGGCGGTCTTCCTAATTGTTTTTCAGGATTTGCTTGTTGTGTATAAATATCCTCCGGCGCCTTCGAGCAAGATCGATAGTTCCATAGAATAATACATTAGAACACACCCTCTCTTTGTTGTTTCTCTTCAACGCGTGAACAATCATGGCCCTCTATGGCTTCCTTTCTTTTGTTGCTTTCAGCAATCCTTTTTGTTTACTTTCTAGTCCCTCTTACTCTTTATGAAGCTGATTACTCACCTCTTTTCTTGCTTCGCTTACCTTTGCTGTGTCTTCTAGGTTTTCTGATTCTCTAAACATTCTTTCCTCACCATGTGTCCCAAATAATTCGAGTATTGCTTTCTAATTTTTAACAACCGTTATTACATCTTATCATCCTAATAACTTTTTCATTTGTCACATAATTTATACATTGTCTTTCTTAACATTTATTGGTAGAACCGCAAATAAGCAACTTGAAACCTTTCAACGCCAAATAGGTTAGCCCTCTACGCTCAAACTACTTTTTTCTGTTCTAAGGCAAGTGTTCTAATTGTTTGATTTATTAACACTGATCAATATATTGTCTATTACATGTTGTGCATCGTTAAAACTTTTTATCTAACTTTGATAAAAAAAAATAGAGGCTGACTGTAAACCAAAATGATGAACTTATTTTTTGCAGTCACATCACTCAATCCCCCAAAATTCTATAAAAGTTAATAATGATAAAAGATCTTTAGAAACAGAAAAAAATATCTGTTGCCAGTGATTTTTTATTATTCATAAATAATGCTGCATTTTCTTGATTTCCTCTGTGGCTCTTACAGCAGCTTAGTATCATATGATGGTTTATCTGCAATTCAAGGCATTTGGTCAGTAGTTATGAGTGGGTGGTGTAGATTTTCTGATTCACTGGTGATTGTTCCGTTATTTACTTTTATGATTTGTAGCATATTTTCCATACGGCCATGTTTGTCCATGAGTTTGATGAATATTTTACATATATAACTTTTTAAATTTTCATTGCACGGTGGTTTGTATTTTTGTACTGTTTGATATGATATTTTTGCTATTTTTTGTGGCTTTTCATAATCGATTTTAACTTCCCTGAAAGTTTTTCGCCTGAGGAGCTGTCGGATAATCAGAGTTTGATGGATTCTGGAACTTGCTTAACTATGGTAGGTGGATGGTTGGAGGAAGTGATTATTTCAAGTGGCTTGTTATTCAGTTTCCTGACTGCTTTAGAAATACCTTTATAGAAGTGAAAAGTTACAACTCCAAAATTGACATCTTTCGGGTTTGTTTTTATGTCTCTTTCGAATTCTTTTGTTTGTTAGGAATATATATATATATATATACATATATATATTTATATATATATATATATATATATATATGTGTGTTTGTGTGTGTTTGTGTGTGTGTGTGTGTGTTCGGACCAGTACTCAGATTAAATATCGTGTTGGGAGAATGCAGAAATATGTATGTCCTTTATATTACGAATATATTGATAATTGCATTTAAATACTATATAATAAATATGATATAATGAAGCAGTAACTGAAACGTTTTGACGGTTGAATTTAACAAAACATGATTAATAATATATTATTATTATTAGAAACGTAACTTGTAGTGGAAAGATTTGAGTAAATATCCTTGATTTCTTTTAAACAGGGAAGAACATGTGTTTTATTAAGACTTTCGATCTCTTGGCGGGTAGATATGAATTTTACTGTTTACGAAAACAGGGATGTCTACACAAAACACGTGTACTCACTAAGTATAACGCATCTAACAAGAAGAAAAAGTAAAGACATTAACTAATTGCTTAAAATTATATATATATATATATATATATATATATATATATAGAGAGAGAGAGAGAGAGAGAAAGAAAGAAATAGATAGATAGATAGATAGATAGATAGATAGATAGATAGATAGATAGATAGATAGATTACTATCTGAAGACTATAACCAGTAGGAGAAGTGATGAGTCAATAAATGATATACTTTTGTTGTTTTGTATATATATATATATATATATATATATATATATATATATATATATATATATATATATATATATATATTTTGTATTGTTGTAGTGAGTTTTTTATGTAGGTGGACTTTGCCCCAAAACACACACCAGAATGGCTTAAATTCATATATATATATATATATATATATATATATATATATATATATATATATATATATATATATATATGCGTGTGTGTAGTACAATTTATATGTATGTACTAAACTATTTTTTAAATTCCCTCTTCGACATGTTCTTCGACATGTTACGACGGAGAACCTACGTCATCATTGAAATAATTATATTTCACACGAACAAAAAACCCATTTTAGTTAGATAAACTTCAAACGGCTTAACGGTTGATTTTCGCTTCAAACGTATCATTAGAGAAATTAGATTTTAAATACTTTCAACTCACTGTTTATGTATTTACTTATGTATTTATTTTTCAAAGTTTCAATAATCTGCTTTTATATTGATCTTGTGGCACTTTAATTTCATTTATTTTTATTTTTATTTAAACAACATTTTCTGGATCAACATTGTGACCACGAGGATTTCAGCGGAACAAAAATACATTGTTCTGTTTAATTTTAAGTCCTTTTATGTTAGTATATTCGTTTTTTAACTGTCAGGATATTTAACCAAGTATTTTTCTATTTGATAGACTTTTTTTCAACTCTGTTTTAACATTGATTAAATGATTAACGTTTTTTTTAAATAGTTCTGATAATATTTATATTGAGTTTAGACACATTACTTTCAAGCTTATTAGATGTAGACTTTCTCAATAATCTAACAAATCTAGTCTCTTGCTGCCGTTTATACTTTCCATTTCTTTTTGGTTTTTAGCTTTTATACGCTTTTCTTTTGACATTGTATATAAAATAACTAATATGTAGTATGGTGATTTAATAGGTGTGTCCCAAGTCCGAAAGTATGGGATACCCAGTGAGTATCGAACTCAATCGAAACTGATCTAGTGAGACAAGCTTGCCAACCATTACACCTCGTTGAAATGCCCATGAAATAACTAGTATGGTAAAGGATTTAAAAAAAAATACTTACAATGTGTAGAGGACAGTGTGTGGGTTTGAGTGTTATTAAATGAGGGACACGTACTGTTTATTTCATCTACAAGAAAATGGAGGACTCAAGTTGAGTTCAACCGAAGATGTAAAGAAAAAACAAGACCGACCGATATATATATATATATATATATATATATATATATATATATATATATATATATATATATGGTGAGTGTTCGTACGTACGTCTATGTGTGTTTAATGGCGTTTTCCCATAAATGGCTAAAACGCTGATCTCTACGAGAGATTACATTTTTAAATGTGTCCTCTGAAATTCAAAGTAGAAAAGAGAACGAGGCAAGAAGTTGAGTGGAACTTACTTCTCACCAATGGAATATTGAGTGTTTTCTACAATGTGCGTAGCATGGCGTGTCCTATTCATGAGTGTTAGACCTGGAGGAACTCAGGAATGTTGTTTTTCTGAGCACTTTCCATGAAAGGAACGATAGAACAGTGAAAGGCTTGATGCATCTCGTCTATATTTTTATCAATTTTTCAATTTTACACACAGTTCTTAACATGACATATCTTATTTAATGCTGTTTTTTCCATGATTATATCGTGAAGTATTTTTCGTTTTCTTTTAATTTATATTTTATAATATCTTTTGAGTTTTATTCAATTATCTGTCTAATATTGGTAGAAATATTATGATCTTGTGTGCTGTTTTATGGCACTATTATCTGATAAATGTCATATAAATAAAAAGAATTACATTGAGGTATATGATAGAAACATTTCTTTGAGCAATGTATATGCATTTTTATGGCGGTATATTTTGCAAGCATTATAAGTATACTTTATTAACTACGGATATCCTACATCCTTGTGAAAACTAATTGAAACAAAACGAATTCCGTTATTATTTACCTTTTTTCGTATTTTCCCAATGAAGCATGAGCCAGTGCACATGTGTATACTTCGTATGTTCATTTTACGAAATTTTTCGTTGCAAATTGATCACAGATTCTCAATTGGATTTAAATAAGGAGAGTTTCCGTGCCAGTCGATACTACTTTGATTTGCTCACTGGTAAGGCTTTCCATTGTGTTCGTGCAGGATTACATTTTTCGTACGTCATCTTGGAGTAACGCCCATCGCAGACAATGGTCGTAGGACAACTAATCGACAATCGAGACAATAGTGTCTGAACGTGATGAAAATCTAATTTAATCACAGATGATGCAATATTTTTCAAGGCCAAACATTTTTCATCATACACCCCGAAAATAGATTCATATAACTGCACAACACTGCAAATGATCTAATCTGAGGAAAAAATAGAAATCGATTGCACCTTCTCACTCCAGTGGGTCTAAAACTGACCGTATGGTGAAAGAAAGGAAACTAACGCGGTTGTTTCAATTAATTTGCACAAGGGTATATGTCCTACTGAGCAAAAACTAACCGTCTAAGCTTATTGAGATTTTGGACAACCGATATTATTATTACTTATTAAAATAAGATATTACCATTTTTACACTAGATATTTGATTGATATATCGCTATCATTAGCTTATATATATATATATATATATATATATATATATATATATGCAACAAAATCCCAAATTACCTCATATGGGTGTATAGATCCATTTCAACTAACGAGAAGTACGTTAGTCTTATTCAACCCCGGTGTATAGACTGTGTTCGTGTCGGAATTAGAAATTTAAAATTTTAATTTGGCAGCAGTCAAAAAACTGATACAGAATTTATCCATTTTGATGTTTTACTCAAACGAAATGCCCGAGTCTGTGGTTAGGGGAGGGTTGAAGGTATTAGCCTTAAATGGAAAATGTTTTATAAAATTAACCTGGATATTTAACTTATGGCATTATGAAGAATGGGGTGTTAAATTAAAATTAAAATAGGGCCGAAAAGGGAGTTTTATACCAACGGATTACCTGTACTATATATATCTGAAGTGGACATTGAGGCCAACACCCAATGGCCACAGTCTGTTTCATGTTAAACGCAATTGTCACTCCATGTTCGTTGTGTTTTGGCTCGACTATTTATATATGCTGGTTGGTGATGCATTATGAGTAGACCTATTGTTTTATTCTAACGTTTATTTGGCTGGGCCGTAATGGTTATACTTCGAATTCTTCTCTGGGCTATAAATATAGTGTCGAAATAATTGGGGATCCGTTTGCAGTTTAGTTAGTTATTACGTAATGTAATAACGACGAACAAGAAACAATAACATAATCAATTATAAATAATAAATACAAAAGTTAATAAACAGCATTATAAATAGCCACAAAATGACATTCGGATTCACAATTACAACGGCTCTAATACAGATATAGATTTAAAAAAGCAAAAAGAAAGCAAACACGCTCTTGAGTTTAGACCTTGGACATAAGGTAATGTAATTTAATTTAATTTATGGTCCCCACTTATCCTCAGAAATCCCAAGGCATTTTCCCACACATAGAGTTTTGTCTTTCTTTCATTCTAACCTGAGGAAGTCAAAGATAGCAGCTGCTCTGAGTCAAATGCGTCGTTAATAATTTTTCCACTTTGTCTCATTATCTTCACTTTTGTTTCGGATACTATTATACATCCTACAAACATACACACACATATGTGTGTATGTGCGTGCGCGTGCGTGCGCGTGCGTGCGCGTGCATAATAACTACATGTTAAAATAGAAACGGATCTCTTGCAAAAACTGCAATGATCTCTCTGATTAAAATCAAATGCCTGAATTTCCAGTGTTTATGAACTTCTTTCTAGGGCCATTCTTTATAAACATCTAACGCTTTTGAAGCATTCAAAAATATAAACATTGCTTGATTTTCCTTATAAATGTCATTCTAATATTTGTACTTTGCAAGAAAGTGTTTATCTTTGAAGAGCTACAGTTGAATATGCAAAATATAAGAATAATATGAACATGTATTTAGAAATCATTTTCTATAATCACAAAGATTAGGCAAATGAATGACAAAGTGGAAACATTCTGTTTAACGCGTTTTGTCCTCTAGAATGACTTCATCGAACTAAGGTAAAGTTTTTCATTGGTGAATTATATATTTATTGGAAATGGTAAACAAATACTAGAAGGGATAAGGGAGAATATATGAAGATGCAGACAAAGAAAAACGTGCGCAAGATAATGGATAATCTCTGTCGCCAACAGTCGTAGAATTTCCCCGGTGTATCTGGGTTTCATTATTCTACGTAATTTTGACTAGGATTTGATTTTCATCACGTTTTCTATTAAAAACTAAAATAAAATATGCAGAATAAGTAAAAAAAAAAAAATCATTTCGTTTCTCAAATAACTGTGGGAAATATTACTGGTGTTATTGCTTGGATATCAAATGTGGACTTACTTTGGAACGAGAATGGCTGCAGTTTTAGAAACAAAGAATGTTGAAAAATTGTAATTGCTTCTGAACTAAAGAAGAATACGCAGTGCTTGATGATAAATTTCCGACTTCGATTCTCGTCTAATACTTTTGCTTTATTCCAAATACCTGCAATTTGAAGGTTGAGGAATAGATTGGCCGAACATTTTATAACAAAAATAATAATCAGGATAAAAATGTGTAAAGTAAATAATCTCAATAAGGTTTTTGAACATTTGTGTATCTATGCATTTGTGTATCTTCGCATTTGTGTATCTTCGCATTTGTGTATCTTCGCATTTGTGTATCTTCGCATTTGTGTATCTTCGCATATTTTCTCTCGCTGCAAACTCGAAACTCATGATCCTAGCGTCTGATATGGAGTCTGTCAAATAATATCAGTGATGAAATATTCATTCATTTATTTTTACTCTATTTCTTTCCTTCTTTTTTCCTTTTCCTTAGGCGTTGACTTGTCTAACTTTGGTCGGCACCCACTCGCCATCCCTTTTTTACTCCCAGTTATTTTTTACTCATTAATGGCAATTCCATAATCTTCAATTTTCTGCCATCAAATAATTGCCTTTCGCTTTTGGAATTTTGCTAACGATTTTAAGGTCTAATAATTTTTGGTGGAGCGTTTACGCCTGGTGGGAGTCCAGACGCTTGGTTAAAAGGCGGCTCGACTGGACGGTCTACAAAAGTTCCCAAAGGCAGACTATCGGAAAAATAGACAGACAAACTATGTCAGATTTTATAATGCAAAACAATGTGTTCACATTAAAATTCCTATTAGCTAACAAATGTGGATAGAATTTTTTTTAAACCTACTAATATAAATATACTAAGTGAATTTCATATTTTATTATATATTTGCAATGACTTATGTTTCTAAAAAACGCTTACTCTGACAGACTACGCATCAACATGAGATATTATTCCCCTGTTAGTTTTAGGAGCCTACTTTTCTATGCTGGCTCAAGGTATGTTAGAAGAGAACACTTGAGGATTTTCCCATAGTAAGTTGCTAATTCTTTCTGCGGTAGACTGGTTGCCAGCCAAGGCTATAGAACCCAGTCTGTCCTGCTATTCAACCCATAACTATAAGGAGAAGTGATGGATTCATACCTTTCCCAAGTATATTTGCGCATCAGTGAATATAAAGAACCCAATCGGAATTTGAACTTTAAGTTTACTAAAGAAAAGACAGACGTTATAAAAAAAAAGTCATTTTGTTCGTAAAAGTTGTTTATTTAGAATTGGCTCTAAAAATAACCGCCAGAAATAACTCCATGATAAACTCGTAGGGATTCCTTTTTCAAATTCTGAAAAAATATAATACCCCCCCATATTTATTGTCCAATGAAAATGGTGGCTTTCGCAGTCATAAATTAAAAGTCGAGATTCGTTTGATCCAACCCGGGCGTATTTAATACAGCGGATAAAAGGTAGAAGGTGGACACAAGATGGTTGGAGACAGTAGAAGATGGTTAGTTGTCAGCAAGAATTGGACGCGTCACGTACGACGGAAGTTGGCTTACCTTTGTCATCAGATATAAAGCAGGTAAAACAGGCTGCTGAAAGCTTCCTGGTGTGAAAGTTGCCAACAGAGCAAAGGGTAAAAATGTCTCGGCTTTCTTAAAATCTACGCTGACAAAAAAATCAACAACAAAAACAAAGAGCACCATTAGGCCAACCACTAAATGGAAACTTCAAAACTAAGAAATTATACATGGGATTCGCATCGAAA
Organism: Acanthosepion pharaonis; assembly: GCA_903632075.3. Lineage (NCBI taxonomy): Eukaryota > Metazoa > Mollusca > Cephalopoda > Sepiida > Sepiidae > Acanthosepion > Acanthosepion pharaonis. Next base: position 1,006,885 of record CAHIKZ030005598.1, on the reverse strand, counting down.
AAGCACGTGCATTTTTTCGCTTATTCATGAGGAGGGTTCCCCCCTTTTTTTACCAAGTGCAATTTCTTCATTTTTCCAACATTTTGTTTTAAAATTATACTGTGAATCTTTTTAGAGCTAATTGTTACCATAATTTTGTAAAGTTAATTTGCCTTACCCTTGATGAGACAATAAATGTCTTTATTGTAAAATGTGTACTCTGTTATATTGTTTTGTGTCGGATTAACAAATATTTATAATTTGAAAATTTCACGAGGTAGCCTTGAGCCTTTATTAAACCTTTTTTTTTATATTCGGGATAAGAAAATGGACGTTCTCTCTTATCCCGCCAAAATTAATATTTATATCGTCTTTAAGAATATTTTTTTAAAATTTCGACAAAAAATGTTAATCACTGTAAAATTAAATATTTATTTATACCCTCTGTATGGTGACATACAGAATATAAAAGCTAGTTAAAAAAATTTTCTTGTCATTTAGTGGACTTAAGATTAATTCCTTGATCGATTAGTGAGACTATATACACTGGTTCAGCAGGAACGAACAAGAAGTAGAATCAGAGTTACAATAAACACATATTCCATATCGACCCTAAACAATAGACACCTGGAGATAACGAGAGATTTATTTACTGAAATATTGAATCTGTAATAATTAAGACGAGAACGATAGTTTGTATAAATTAAAGCACGTTTATTGATATTTATTTTTACTCCAGAAACACAGAGATTACTATGGATTGTAAGAAAGAGATCAGCTTAAAAGAAAAAGCAAAATATTATAAATGATTGAATGATGGGAAGATAACTTTGGAAACTGCAAAAATGTTGAACAAAGATAAAAAAAAATCAACCAAAAAAGAAATTGAAAACAATTGGCAAGAACCAGCTGGCTTGAAAAATGAAAATTGACAAAAAAAAAAAAAGTGAATCGACGAGCAAGAAACTGCTTGAAGCTGATGATGTGAAAGTCAACAGAGTAAAGAGGCAGAATATTAAGAACATTAGCTAAAGTCATGAAAGTTATCCAAATTCCATCTTTAAGTAAACATCACAAAAACAAACGTTGGATGAAGTACATGAAAAAATAATTTCTCAACAGTAATTTTAGTGAATAATATGGAGCTATATTTCATTGATCTTAAACCTGGGCTTGATGTTGGGTTCTTCATGAAAATATTCAACCAACACGACTTCAACGATTACAAGAAAAAAATGGAATGATGTTTTGGGCAACTATTGTAGGCAAACAAAATTATAGGGGGCCGCTTCAAAGTTGAGGATTGTATTGTGCTAAATGCCAAGAATTCTTCGACAAGAACATTTGAAGTTGTACCTCTCACAATCAAGAAGCTAAAAGCTGACGAATATATTCATATAAGGTAATGCCCATTCACATTCACTGAATTTTATTGTTGTTCACATTGTTACAAAATGTCCTAAACACAACAATTTCATTGAATGAGTTCCAGCCACGCCAAATAATATTAAATAGAAAAATTATGGCTCATCAGTAAACAATGTATATAATATTAGAAAACAACATTCAAGCAACGATGTCCGAGAAATAATTAAGAAAATGCTGCAGGTATTATTAAAATTGAGACACTAGAAAAAGTTTAGAAGAATCAGGGATTGATGAGCCTTACAGGAATTAAGAAGAAATGTCATAAAATAATAATTCATTCAGGTTTAGAGCTATCATATTATATAATTATTGAGTACATCAATTGTATGTTTTATTTATAAATCAAAAATTATGTTGAACTTTTTATAATAAAACTAGACACCCGCAAACCATGCTATCAAAACAAAGCAATTTCTCTAAAGTAATTTCAAAAAGTAAAGTGATAAAATATTTAATTTTAATTAATAATAAAAATCCATTACTTCTTTAGAAATTGCTTTGTTTACGTTTCAGATACGAAATTGAACAAATCGGCGTTTTCGGAAACTGAAACAGGACGCGTGAGCTTGAAAGGCAGTATTCAACTTTGCTTAACCGACGACACTCATCGTGGCCATGTTGGTTAAAAGCGGATCGTATCTCACAACAGTTAGGGGAACGCAGGTTCGAATCATGTCGGAGGACGCTATTGTTCTTTAATTTCTCGAATATTCAGTCCGATAGACGAAAATAAATATACTGTTCAAAAGATAAACGGTGCTACCCAAAAATGGATATCCACTTAAAATAATGATTAAATTGATAAAAATATTTGTGTGGGGCGTGTAGCGAAGATATAATGTAAAAATCTCTCTCTCCCTATATATATATATATATATATAAATATATATATATATATATATATGGGGGAGTAGGTGTATGTGTCTGTACCTATATGTATGTATTTATATATGAGAGGATAGATAGATGTGATATTATATAATGAAATGAAATGTTTACATAAAGCGCCACATGTTACAGGTAAGCATTTGTAAACCACCACTGTTCTTCCTGGGGTAATTAACAATAAACTGCTAGGGGTATTGACTCTAGCAGATTTTAAGATTAAAATGTCGATTGTTTGGTTTTGTTGAGAAAAACAAACAAACAAAAAAATGAAGACAACAACCAAACCTGAATAGAATTTTTTCTGTTATATCACTGGATGTCCATTTGAATACGCGGAAGAATATTCAAGAAAATAAAGAAAAAAAATGAAAGAGAAATCAAGAAAAAAAGCAAGTATGTAATGAAAATAAAAAAAAGATATAAGAAAGGAAAGGACGATTGAGAAAATGACAAAAAATTAATTCACATTCTACATTCAGAATTATATACACATTGATTTACAGACACACGAACACGCACATACACATAGACATGCATATGCACACAAATATATATATATTTATTTATATACAAAAGAGAGCGTGTTTTGTCGTGTGTGTGTGTGTGTGTGTGTGTGTGTGTGTGTGTGTGTGTGTGTGTGTGTGTGTGTGTGTGTGTGTGAAGTCAGCAAAAGAATTCCGTTGTATTTTACTGCGTAACTCTAAAGGCGGACAAGCCAGAAAGGCAACCTGCGGGTACCGCCCTTCTCCGCAACCAGCGTCCCTATCGTGAACGCTGTCAGCGAACCGACAACGCCCTGGAAAACAGACACTGTCCATGTCCGGTCGGAATGTGCCAGCCACTGATTATCGCTAGTTGAGAGTGCATGGAGGAATGTCCAATAGTGTAATGCCAGACAACACCGACCTTCACTATGTCGTCAACAGCGGAAAACGAAAAAAACAAAAAAAGGCTATAAAAAGTAAAAGGAGAGAAAATCTTGTCAGAGGGATCAAAATGTTAAGTCTGGTAAAGTTAGAAATGATGACGAAATAGAACAGTGTCTAGTAAAACCAGTCTCTCCACCGAAATTCCACTCTGAAAGCTTCTTTCAGACTGACATGCAGCTGCTAGTGTCGATCTAGAAGATATCAGAGTACCTATATATCTATCTATATATATATATATATATATATATATATATATATATATATATATATATATATATATATCTATCTAATTTCTATTACGAAGAATCAGGCAGTTTGCCCCCACCCCAAACCAGCGGAACCATCTGGCGGAAAACAGTAAATTGCAGTGAAACAATTAAAAAATGATTTCAAGAGAAATCCAGGTTAGTAGATGTTTATAAATAAATATCAAATATGAGAATCCATTTAAAGAAATAACATTTAAACAAATATATATATATATATATATATATATATATATATATATATATATATATATATATATATATATATGTGTGTGTGTGTGTGTGTGTGTGTGTGTGTGTGTGTTTTTAAACGTTATATATACATACATATATATATATATATATATATATATATATATATATATATATATATATATATATATATATGTGTGTGTGTGTGCGTGTGAAAAGTTTGTGTGTATCTATATATATATATATATATATATATATTCTTTATATATTATATACGCGGTACTTATTAGAGTGCGCTCAACTCACATTATCCAACCAAAATATATATATATATATGTTTAAACGTTATATATATATATATATATATATATATATATATATATATATATATATATATAGGCACATTATATATAGTAATATTTTTTAGAGTGGATTTTTATTAATTTGACAGATTTGTATCATTTTAAACGTTATTTTTAGTGGATACTAATATTTAAGTAGACGATCCGTTTATTTATTAAAAAGGTGTATTTATTTATTTTCACCAACCGGCATGAATATTCGAACAATCATATTAAAGAAAAATTTTGCGCGCTTCAACAGGTATCGAGCCTGCGTCTAAATAAATAGATCACCTACTCAAATACAAGTAACCACTACAAATAACGTTTGAAATTCTGCATATAGTAATATATATATATATATATATATATATATATATATATATATATATATATATATATTTTTATACACATGGAGACGCACCACCCTTTATTTACAAGATACTCATAGAAAACACCATTATAATACACTCATCTAACTGCCGCGAACTCTTATAAACAATGGAAGCTTTAATAGTAAAAAAGAAGCAACCAACTCTTAATATTAATTATGAACACGGCCGCCGTATGCTAGCTGTGTTCTGAAATTAAAACAGGTCTGTTGATACAAAAAAATCTAAAAATTAAGAAATAGGTAATGGCTAATAGATCAGTCGAAAGCACTCAGTGAAGAATACTTCATGTAGCATGGTTTCAGTTATTTATTTCGGAATAACTTGCGACCTTATAAGCGTACATATACTACATGAACTTTGGGCACCTCGGCGTGGTGTAATGGTTAGCAAGCTTGTCTCGCTAGATCAGTTACATGTTAGGTGCTCCATAATTTCGGCTTTGTGCCGCATCAACGCTACGCTAAAAAATAACTATACTACATGTACTAAGCAAAAAAAAAAAAAAAAACTGACAAAAAATGGCCTAGGCCTCGACAGGGATGACGCTCTCACAATCAAAAATGGCACAATCAAAAATGGCCTCTACAATTTCCTAAGAAACTGTAACATAAAAAATTGTACAAAGCCAGAACAATATTCAAAAAACGATTCGCAAGGCCCATAGTCCTGGCACCCTGAAGCCAAAATTATGGTTCTGTGGTGACTACTCTGTAGTCATTAACGATCCACTAGAAGATGCCACTCCCAGAGGAACTGATGCTGAAGCTCGGAGGTGGATACGTTTACACAAACACTGACCTTGCTGATGCCTACGACCAAACCAAGCTGGCACCAGAGAGTTAATGCAGGCTAGCCCTCAGTACTCACCGTGGAGTATTCCTGCAGCAACGACTCCCATTTTGAATTACGTCAGCACCTGGTTACTTCCAAGAGATCATGGTGATCTGCTTGGAGTTGCTGTCTTCCAATACGATATGCTTGTCAGCAGGCAAGACGCCGATGATCACTTCAGCAAACTGAGGCGTTTATTTTCTCGTTTGAACGAGAAAGGATTAAAATATCGTCTTGAAAAGTGCCTTTTTACACTACCCAGTGTAGAATATCTTAGCCACTTCTTATCAGCCGAAGGACTCACGAGGGGATCCAAGTTCGAAGCAGTAATGAAGATGTTACCTCCTATGGATGTCTGAAGCTTAAAGTCTTTTTTGGGTTCAGTTCATTTTTACAGGAAGTTCATCCTAAACCTGGTCACTATGGCCGAGTCACTTTACGGTTTAACCAAGAAAGCAACTCCCTGGAAGTAGGGAGATGAAGAACTAGCAGGGTTTGTACATTTTGACCCAAACAAGCCTCTTAGATTGGTTAGTGACACGTCCAACTTTCGAATTGGATCAGTCTTCTTTCATCGCTATCCGAGAGCGCCCAATTTTCCATGTCCAAGGATCTCGTGTCTGCAGAAAGAAAATACAGTCAAATCCACAACGAAGCCATAGCCATTATCTTTGGCTTGCGAAATTTCTACCAGTATCTGTACGGACGTCTGTTCATACTGGTTACTGATCATAAACCAATGACGCCACTGTTCGGCCCTTAAAGAGTCCTGTGGCTAAAACCGCTTTGTCTACATCATCGAGTACCCGAAAAGAGCGAATCACGACAATGCAGATGCCCTTAGTTACTTGCCAACAACGGCTTCGACTGGGAGGAAAGTGGAGAAGACATGCACATGGTGTGCACCATCAATGTGCTCAGTCTTCAAGTCAAACCTATAAATGCCAACATCCTTCGAAAAGAGTATGGGAAGATCCCGTGACAACTACAGTGATGCGCTATATTCACGAAGGGTGGCCACCGAAGCACACTGAGTCCAATGATGAAGTTGAAAAGTTCCAGAAATTGTTGGATTCACTCAGTATCTAACAAGGATGCCTAATCTATGGATCAATAATTGTGATTCCACAGAGCCTAGAGCCCAATATTCTAGATACTGCATATCGGACATGGCTTGGAAGATATGAAGCAAGAAGCGCTGTCTACTGGCCCGGTATTGAAACAGCTATTGAGATGGCCACTTGACGACGTGACTTGTGCGGCGAACATCAAAGGCCTGAAGTTCACCCATGGATGTTGCCAAAGAAGCCATGGAGCCTCTTACACGTGGATCATGCCATCAACTTTATGAGTACGAACTGGCTAGTGATCACTTACGCTTTCTCACGGTATCCATGTATTCACCAAACGCCATACACATCCACCAGAGGATTTCGCTCACTTCGGATACCCTCACATGATGGTTACAGATAAATCATCGAGTTTCCTTTCTGGAGAATTTCAGAGCTGGTGCAAAGAACGTGGAATCACGTACCTGGCAGAAGCACCGTACTATCCCAGAGCAACAGAAGTGTTATTGATGCAGTACCGAAGAACACCATCTTCTGGATTCTCTCCAAGCGATCTCTTGATGCCCTGGCAGATACGGACTAGGACTGATTCTCTGCTTCGCTCGCCAGCACACATAACACAGGGCAAGCAATCAAAGGCATCAGCAAAGGCTGAGATAACTCCAAACTCGAAAGCTGTCGCCAAGGTAATCAGGCAGTACAAGACTGATGATCCGGTATACGAAGTGTACTTTGGACCTCACCAAGACAAACATCTCCGATAGGTACCAACAGTCGTCACGAAGTCATTGGGTACTCGTTGCTTCAGTGTCAAGGTCTTTCTTCCTCCTTTTTTTGACCCAGTATGGAGGCGACACTGGCAATTAGAATACATAAAATGATCATCCAATGGTTGTCTTGAAAGAAGTGCCACAAGCTCAGGGACAAACCAGACTAAGTCTACCTAATACCAAACCGCCTGTACCAGAGTATGAACCAAACATCTATAGACGATCTAAGAAAATACCCAAGCCCAGAAAGAGACTTTTAACTGAATGTATGGATTGTTTTATGTATGTATCTATATTCGTAGGAACTTTTTATTTTCCAAACACGATCACCACATTGTGGCTGTGTTCATAGTTGATATTACTGAGTGTTGTTTTTTTTTATTATTAATAATGCTTCCATATAATAGCCTCACATACGTGTAAAAAAAGGCTAAAAATAATGGAAGCATTATTAAATAATTGTCGAATTAAAAAAAAAATTAGGTAATTGTTCAATTTTTATGAAATTTTCACATTTAAACTTTTTTTTAAATTTTTTTAACTTTTAATCACAAATGAATTAAATTATTTTTAAATGTTTCTTTTTTAGATCTCTGTAAAATATTTTTAACCGCCACTTATTTAATTTTATGAAATTTCGAGAAATTCCTTTGGTAGCCCTTTATGTTTATATTAATTATAAGAACAAGTCCTCGGAGAATTTAAATCATTAATTTTTTTGGTCAAACACGACCCACCGGCACAGAAAACATATCATGAAAATAAAAAAACGCAATAAAAGTAAGAGATTACTTAATTAGATAAATCTTTTAATTGTTTTTATGTATAAAATATATTACGGGCACTACTGACTTAAAAAAAAACAAATTTTCGGTGAATAATTTTTCAAGAACTGTTTCCATTTTTTTTTCATTTTAATTATAATAATTTATAAAGCTTTAAATCTTTAAAATTCTGTATTAATTTGTAGCAGTCAAGTTAAATTAAGACTGTAATCATAAATGGAAAAACTAACTAGAATTCAACGACCCTCAATATTTTAAAAAGATTTTGAATGTTAAATATATGCGTTTATATATGTGTCGATTTTTGGTAATACAGATGTCAAAACGTGACATTATCAAAAAATAAGTACGGTAACTATAGAGAAGTTAACATTTATTGGTAATTTTTTAACATTTTCTCAACAAGCATCTTCGTAAGTTAAATTATAAGTCCAAAGTACCTAAAATTCAATGAAATATTAGATTACTATATTAGATCAACACTCAATAGCCTCTGAGTGTTGATTTCAGTGTTCACTATTATATATATATATATATATATATATATATATATATATATATGTGTGTGTGTGTGTGTGTGTGTGTGTGTGTGTGTGTGTGTGTGTGTGTGTGTGTGTGTGTATGTGTGTGTGTGTGTACGCGTGCTTTCGTATCATGTTAATATGATATTTGGGAGTATGTGTGTGTGTGTCTAAATGCACTTAATTTAATATCTGGAGAGATGAGTCCAGTTTCTTTTTTGCTTTTAAAAATGTTTCCTCTGCACCAAATTGAATAAAGAATAACAATGAAAAAGTGGAGAATAAGAAAAATGTTTTTGCTTATTCTGTTATTGACATAAAAAATACTTTCTGGACTTTCATCTATTTTTAATGGCGATGTTGTTCACATTTTCCTTACGGATGGACTTTTCGTTTTTTCCGTAAGAGTTGCATTGTTTAAGAAAGACTTCATTTCATTTCTCCTGGGTAAAACAGTTAATACTTCATCAGTCCGCTTCAGTTCAGCGGTTTTCATCCATCACTTTCATCTCAACGCCATCAATAGGAGTTTCTAGAATTATATATACCTTTGAAAATGTTAGATGGTTATTTCTCTCTTGCCAATCAATGATCCTAACAGTTTTTGACATACGTCTTTTGATATACAGAGAATCTGTTAGTAAGACACACACACATATATATATATTCTCCAAACATTTAATTGCAATGGCAAATGTTATCTACTGTCCTCCGAATTACTCTTTCTTCTTCCTACACATTATTAATGTTTCTGTTTCTAATTTTTCCACACACTGTAACCCCTTATCTTTGTTGCTTTACTACCTTGGTTGGGGTGATACCGAATAATATATATATATATATATATATATATATATATATAAAGTTTTTCTGCCTTGCCTAGACACCTTCCCCACTACACACATTCGACAGACCCTAACACATTCATATGAAAACATTTCTGTGCGTCGTCTGTGTTTGTCCGTCAGGAATATTAACATGTTAATACAAGTTTCAAACACAAATACATGTCATTTTAATAGGATATTAAAATAGAAATTAGCTAATTTGTGTTTCAAATCTGACATTTGCAAGCTCATAAAATGGTTTTGTTTCAACGAAGATGTCTGACCTTTTGATAATGGTTGTTTAATAATGGGAAAACAGTAAATAACATCGTTCAAAAATTCAATGCCATACATACAGCTACATATAATTTATACCCTTATATATATGAGGGTGTGTATGGGTATTCCTTTGAAAGATCCAGTATTCTGGGTTTAGGCACAGCAGACTATCGCATTTAAATAGCTTAGATAGCTTAGATAGCTACACATATAGACCGCCATTTGTAGCCATATAAATATAGGAAATTATACACTCGTCGACGTCTGCTTGTCTGCGCCTTTGTATGGAAGAGAAAACTAGTACGTTGCTACATCAGTTGTACACAAAGTACATCAAATGTTTTTTCACACTGAGGCAGAACAAAGTCAAATATACAATTCAAAATATATATGAAAAAGAAAAAAGATCAATTAAAATTTGCCTAAAAATTAACGAAAGAACGGATAATTAATTACAATAAAGTTTCGACACACCATTTTCGTAATGTGTGCACTAAGACACATCCATTTCTATATGTATGTACAATATACAGAAGTATCTGTCACCAAATTCTGATTTAGTAGGGGTTATGGATTTCATAACAGTCGCTAACTATAGGTAAAAACAAGAAGTTAAGAAATAGACACATAGAAACAAGACAGACTGAGACAAACATTTATAAATTTATGATACGATCATAAATAAACAGATGAAAACTTTATTCTTGAACCATCGTGTATGGACACGATGGTTCAAGAATAAACCACAGATATGGATATGCATTTGAAGTTGATTCGAGATCCTGAGGTGAGTAAACTTCATTATAAATTTGACTAGTTTCCCCTATTTTATTATTATTATTACTGGAAGGGGGAGTGGGTGGCTTTTAATCAACTTTTCTTAGCTTGAAATATGGATAAGATAAGAATTTTGAACGATCACAAAACCCACCATAAACAAATGGTAATGTGTGGTCTGATCCGAGGTGGACGTTGGTTGGAGTAAAGAAATTAGACACTGGTTTGGAGAAATAACCAAAGATTTATTTTCATTTACAAGATATGAAAATGTCTCTGATATGTCGTATAGTGTAGCATTCGGTGCACGAGGTGTGAAATTAGAGCTTAAAAAAGGAATATGCTTAAACCGGCTGACTGATTGCTGGCTATCGTTTTGGGCTTGTGTTGATTGTGGAATCTGTTCTCATTCTGTGTTCACAGGAGGTCGTTTTCACTGCTTAATGGTCGGACGGGAAGTCAGTCGTGCTCTGTGTAGCCTCTATGTTTGTGTGAAGATTTTCTCTCTCTCTCTCTCTCTCTCTCTCTCTCTCTCTCTCTCTCTCTTGTCCGGATTCTCTTACAGCCTCTATATGGAAAACACACGAACGTAGTTGTAGACATCATTTTATTATCAGAACGAACAGAATGTGTTATCCAAACTGCCGTACATTCGTAATCACCATTAGACTCATCCAACTCTTTCTGAATCCTCTGCACTGTCCTCAAAATGACACCAGAACACATTGAAATTTTCGTATTGGAGCTTCCGGCGTGAATGACAGGCAGTACAGCATGCCGTTTCCAAATTTCGGGCGGTGTGAATTGTGCATTGTGCTCTTTTTCTCACAGACGGTGCCCAACTGACTCTACTATACTGCGCAGTCTCAAAATCAAAAAAAAACAATTTATCCATCACACCCTGTGTATCTATCTAAATATATATATATATATATATATATATATATATATATATATATATATATATATATATATACTAATTGCGAATCAATCCTTCTATACATGTTTCGTTAAAGACGAGTGACAAGGTACTGCGATTAAGCGTTTTATTTAATTTTTCTTGTGTTCGTACAGTTGTTTCCTTTCCTGGTCACAAAGTTATAGGAACATTGTATTTTTCAAATACAGTCAGCACATCGTGGCCGTGTTCGTAATTAATGTAATTGAATTTTGGCTTTTCCTTTTTTATTATTAGAGCTTCCATTATTTTTAATATTTTACATGTGGATGAGGCTATTAAACTTGTATCTTCTACTAGTATGTTTCGGACGGTTTTGATAGGTTTCATGTGTGTTTAAATGTGTTCTAATTGAGCTATGGTCGGGTAGGTGTAACGCGATAGATCTAGATATGCATACTATAGTATGACCAATATAATTATTTATGAGTTTAGTTTGATCAGGAACATAGTTCCTTAAGAGGCATTTGAACTTACGTAATATTTTAAGATATTAAAAATTATTATAATTAAAATTAAAAAATCAAAATAATTATTCATCGAAAACATTTTTTCTTAAAACAATAGTGTTTTTAATAAATCTTATTTATAAAAGAAATTAAAAAATTTTCTAATTAATGCATTTTTTTATTTTAAGATTCGGAGCAGATTTTTGGGAAATGAGTAGTAGTTTGAAAAAAATTGTTAATCTGTTCAAGAAATCCGGCCATTAACTAATAAAAACATTTTCTGCTGAAAATTTAATTTCTCGAAATTTCATGAAATTAAGTCAGTATATACTTTACTATATGTAAAAAATATATATATATATTTACCAAGATTTTGAAAAAAAAACATATTTACAAAATCATTTTCCTTAATTTGTGAATACGTTCTAAAAGTTTCATTAAAATCTGACAATTATTTGATTTTTGCAAGAATTTCCAAATCAATGTGTTTTTCACAGTGAAACAGTCCAAAAACACTCATCGAAGATATTATGTTGACCACTGACGCAAAAAACAAAATTTTAACTAAAATTTCGAACGTGCTCGAAAGGATTAAAAAATTTAATAAAAAAATAAATAATTTGGTCTTTGCTCTTAATAATAAGATAAACATTTCGACGCTAAAACTTTGTTTTTAAGTTTGGAGCCTTCTTTCATCATACTTTTGCTGGATTTTTTTTCAGCGAAAAACAGTAGGTACCTAATATCTATCTATCTATCTATATATATATATATATATATATATATATATATATATATATATATATATATATATATATATAAGGTACCTTCATGAGATCGCTAAAAAGAGTATAGCATGACGAAAAAGACGCCAAACTTGACGAAAACAAAACTTTATCATCTAAATGTCCATGTTATTATTAAGAGGAAAGATCAAAATATTTTGGGGGTATTTTTTACATTTTTTAATCGTTCCTAGCACGTCCAAAATTTTCGTTAAAAACCTTGTTTTTTTTAGTCAGCAAAATTGACAGGTAATCGATCATGTCAGTCATTTTTCCAATTTATAAAAAAATGAAAAATCTCAGTTTGAAATTCTTTTAAAAATCAATTATAATTTTTCAAAACTTATTTTAAGAAAATCATAAATTATAATGTTTATTTAAATTATTTTGAACCAAGCTTAACTTAGTATCTGCGCCGAAAAGACGTAGTTTGAAAATAAAACAAAGCAGGTCATAACCTTTCGCGTCACTTGACAGGTGACGAAAGTCATTCATGACGTTTTGATAGCTTATGTGAGGATAATTCCTTTTTTTTTTGTACTTAGCTTTCACCTTTACGTTTACGATGCTTTATGGAAAATATATTATAAAGAAATTAAAATAAAACTGTTAAGAGTGAGATTTCATAAGAAAGGTAGCTAATCAATTTATAGGTACCTTTCTTATTAAACTTTATCAAAAGTGTACATAAAATACAAATTTAAATTTCATAAGATGATACTGATACTTGTAGGTACTCTTCTCAGTTGAAATTGAAAAATCAAATTAACTTCTCTACACGTGTTTCGCAAAAATAAATCTCAAAAGGACATTTACGAAAATGAATGCGGCTTTTAACTAATTTTATAATGTTTTAACTACTTAAATCTAAAAATCTATTCTAATTAAAGAAATAACAAATAATTGTATTAAAAATTCAGTATTTAAATTAAATACTAGACAGAAACTCAATCCACGTGACTTTTTTTTATTGCACGCATGATACTTCCGGTCTTCTTTTACAGTGTTATTATTGACACAAATTATATTTTTTATATAGTGTTGGTCGTTAGTTTGTAAGAAGCTTTTGAAATTCTAATCTATGAATATATATCTACTTAATAACAACATTCGTTAAATTCTACAAAATTTTCCCTAATTTTAGAAGAATTAACAACCATATGTAAAAATAAAATATTTCAGAAATAACAAATAATTGTTTTAAAATTCATTTTTCATCGAAATATCTTTTAGCTTTCAGACAATATTGTTCATGTTCATTAAAATAAATAAAAGCAATTAAAAGCTTTTGAAATTAAATAATATATAATATTTTTGTTTTATTTAGTTTTGTATGTTACAATTCAAAAAAAAAACATGATTTACTTTCCTCAAAGCCTTGTGCTTTTAACAAATATAATCACTAATCTTCCCAAAATTGAAATTATAGATTTTTTATTCAATTAGTTGTGGGGGGGGTAATACATGTGAAAAAATATTTTTGTCATGACTTTAAAGAGGTAAAACATATTTATAATAAGTTCCATCATTTGTGAATAGTTTCTGAAATTTTCATTAAAATCCGACAATTATTTTTATTTTTCCAAGATTTTCAAAATTAATGTCTGTCATACAGCAAAAAACGCGCTAAAATTTTATGTTATTTTACTAGTTCCAGTGATGCAAAGATAAACAAGGTTTTTTTAATCAAAATTTAGAATGTTCTAAAAAGAAGGAGACGTTTTAAAAAATAATTAAAAAATACTTTGAGCTTTCGTCTTAATAATAACATAAACATTTAGACGCTAAAATTTTGTTTTCGTCAAGTTTGGCGTCTTTTTTTCATCAAGCTATGCTCTGTTTTTAGCGATCTCATGAAGGTACATACATATATATATATATATATATATATATATATATATATATATATATATATATATATATATATATATTTTCTTTTATAGGTTACATATTTGCATGTTCATACACACAATCTCTAAGATTCAAAATGCAAATCTTGAAATTGGCAATTCAGCACGCTCACTAACTTACTCACAGATTAGTGAACCCAAAGCTACACACGTATGTCTGCAATGATACACCAGTAGTGTGTGCGCGTGTGTAGTCTCATAACACTCCTGCCTTCAACTCGCAGGCTTTTCAACGTTCTCGTGTATCTGCGGCCACGCTTTTTCATCAAAAGGCCACACGCATATATCGCCGACAATACACGCACACAGTCTCGCGAACATAGTTGGTTACACCCGCCCAAGTCAGACGACCACACGCACTCTGTCGCCGTCACACGTGCATATTGGAGCACTCATGATGAAGAGCGCATCTACAGGTCGGTGGTGAGCTAGATTGGCACTGGCGTCAGTCTCCGAGGTAACAAGCAACGTTCTCACGCACTTAGATGTATCGTTGACCGTTTCCCTGTGAGTTTTCGACACTAAATAGACGCCAGTCGCCTTGGACGATGGTTCGTCGTATCAGCAAGCAAGAAAACATGTTATCACGCAAACATGCAACGTTCCAAAATGGTCCAAAGTTGTTGATCACAGAATCGATAAAATAAAAAGTGATCGATGTGTCTTCTATCAATGCAAACTTGATACGAATAGATTGATTGATGGTGTCCCTGAGGTGTAACGCTTTAATGATTTGTGATGAAAGCATTAAGAGATGTGTTCAAATGAATTGATTAACAAGGATGTGAAGATAGATAGATAGATAGATAGATAGATAGATAGATAGATAGATAGACAGACGGACTGAGAAGTAGATATGACCATAGATAGATAGATAGATAGATAGATAGATCAGAAGAGGGGGGAAGGAAAACTAAGATTAACATAAAGAAAAGTTGTAAAGAAAAATAAAAGAGAAAGAGAAAGAAGATAGACGTTGACACAGAGAAAATCATTTTCCCATGAAATAAACGTATTTTTTTGATTTGGTAGATCACATAAGTTTCCTTGGAAGCAATTCGTGTTTTTTTTTTTTTTTTTTTTGTTTTTTTTATTGCCATTTTTATTCATAGTAGAAAAAGGCGTCCTTTAGTCAATTCTTTAGATGAACAAAAGTTTGTCTTTGAAATTTTAATAGTTTATACATGCATGTATACATACATACATACATACATACACACGCACGCACACACAAACGCATAGCAATTTCTATAGAATTAATGGATTTTATTTTATAATCCGACATCTTTTTATTACTTTAAGCGTTATTTTCTCGATAGCCGTATTTAAGTAGACGCTCCGTTTATTTTAAACAGTATTTTATTTCCTCTAACGGCCTGCACACTCGAAAAATTTTATGAAAGAAAATCTGACATACAGTAGGATTCGAACCTCCGTCCCACTTTGCTTAATACGATATGCTTTGGCCGCTCATTTACGGAGAGCTTCCCAATCAGGCAAGGTTCTATTTGCCTTTAAAGCACCCCAACCCTAACACTCATTCAGATACTCTCAAATGTCATATCTTCTCAGTTTCGTATCCGAAACGTAAAAGAAGCAATTTCTAAAGAATTCATGGAATTTATTTTTAATCCCAAATATTTTTATTACTTTAAGTATAATTTTAGTGGATACACGTATTTGTGTAGACGTTCAGTTTATTTTTCTTGAAGTCGGTTGGCATTAAAAATAAGGATGTCTGCTCAAATATGATACCCATTAAATATAACGTTTATAGTAAGATTGAAGAATCATAAAATTTGAGTCAGCTATCTGCTAAGATGTAGCTCAACGCTTTGTTTGAATAATGACACCTACGAGATAGAGCATGAATTCAATGAGCTAAAGCATATATTGATCCAGACATATTCCTGAGATGACCAAAACAGTGTTGTGTGTGTTGCTTCGACTTTTAATAAAAATTATTACTGTAGCATATCCCAGTCATCCTCCATTCTGATGAGTGCGCGGATCAGTGAAGTGCCCCCAAAAAGTTAGGTGGATTTTTTCATGAAATCACACCCGTGTTAAATGCACACAAGGGGAAAAAACATATAATCGCCAGGAAAGATAGCACCCAGAAAAGGGGTTCAAATAGTCAACAACAAGATCTGTGTCAGTCATCCATGTTTCATTTGTGATCCTTACACACTCCATCAGAAAACACACACACCATTACATATTCATTAACAGATTGCACAAAACTTTAATCACAGGCTGGCTTCATAAGCTCATGAGATTTTCTCGACTTAAGCATCATCGTCCTTGTTAATCGCAGGTCATTTCATTACCTGTAGGCGGAGACAGTTTTGATGTACAGCTGATGTCTGTCCGAAATTCAAACATTCCTGTTATTTTCAATGGTTGTCTAGGATACCTGCTATTTTGACGATAAGATTAACAATTTTTCTGGCCCCAACAATTATTGTGCGAATCATTGGTGTTAAATTCTGTTCACGTGGCATCCACAACAATATTGCCACAGCTATATTACACATACCTCATCTGGCTGAAGTGTGGGACGGCGAAACCATCCAGTCACAGCTGTTGCGTACTACACTCGAACCTCCCGATAGTGGGGGAGCCTGATTTGGCGGGGAGGGGGGCAGTACTTTGTGCCCCTTGCTATCTTATCAACATTTGCTTTTTTCTACTTACATTTATATAAGTTACAAATTTAATTAAGAAGAGCTGACTTAGGTACCTCATTTAAATTTTAAAAATGACAAATCATTATTCAAGATTTCATTCTAGATATAATTGAAAGCTAAATGATTAAATGTATTATTTCAAGTAAGTAAAATGTTCTGGTGTATTTCAGATAGAAATTTTATCCATTGGAATGTCAAATAATAGCTCGATTTTTAAAAATTTTCTTAAAAGCGGCCAATTCTTGATTTTTAAGAAATTTGTAGACAAACAAATTTATCGGGTTTAAAAATCTTTAAAAATTAAATTATAGATTTGTGACAGGTTATTTGAGTAAAATTAAAAATATTGAAGTTAAATTAATCTGATTTGTAATAAATATTTAAAAAAAAAAAACAATATACAAGCATTTCTTAACGATGAGTTTCTCTTTATTTGATCCATGGAGAACCCCTTAAGGTGATAATTGCTCTTATGGATGTCCAGAAATGACATATTTACGAAAACTAAGTGAACGCATTTTTGTTTTAAATTTTTAACTACCTAGTAATTTTTACAATTTAACATATTTTCCGCAATTATTTAATATTTTATTGACTTTAGTTAAGTTTTTAAAAAGCTTTATGAAATTTGCATTTCATCTCTAGGTTCTTAAGTTTACTACCTTAAACAAAAAATTAATTAATTAAAGTATGACCCAACAAAAATAAATACATAAAATAAAAATATTTAGTGAAATAACAATTAAGAAAAGTAAGACATTTATCTGATATTTTGAAGGGGTGATTTACAAAGACGTTAATGATGAAACAGAACTGAATTAAAATTGAAATAATTGCAGTGCGTCAGACGACACTTAAATCACGTGACTTTTTAAGGATTATGACATGTATAGATCCCCAGAGGTAGAAATTAGGAACGTTTTTTCACTAAAAATTATTTTAAAAATATTCGGGTACAAACGACAGTTATGAGCTTTTCAAATTTCGATTCGTAAATTTAATTTTCACTTTTTCACCAAATTGCATTCTTGAAATCAATGAAGAATTTTAAGCGATTTTTAAACTATCATATTATTATAATTATAATTGAAAAAAATGAAAAAAATTCTTGTAAAAATTCATTATTCATCGAAAAAAAATTATTTCTTCAGACAATAGTTTTCTTAATATAACTTATTTACGAAGGCAATTAAAAGTTTTTTTTCTAATTCAAGAGTCTTGTTTGTAACTAATAAAAAAAAATCCCTCACTTAAAAATTTAATTTCTCGAAATTTCATGAAATTATGTATGTGGGTGGTAACATATGTAAAAAATATATTTTTTACCCAAATTTTATAAAAAAAAATTCAAAAATAATTTCATTCATTTCTGAATATGTCCTGAAAGTTTCATTAAAATCCGACAATTATTCGAATTTTACAAGAATTTCCAAATCAATGTGTGTTTTCCTCGGAAAAAGCGCAAAATGAAACAAAACTTTTTTTTCTCTAGTTCGAGGGTGTCGTAAAAAAAAACAAGATTTTTAACCAAATTTCGAACGTTCTAGAAAGGAGTAAAAAATTTCAAAAAATAATTAAAAATTACTTTGGTTTTTCCTCTTAATAATAACATAAACATTTTCATGACAAAACTTTTTCATTGAGTTTGGGGCTTTTTTTTATCATGCAATGCTGTATTTACGCGACCTAACTATTTTCACAGATTCTGATGTCATTCTGCGGTCTTTTTTTTCTCTCTGGAGCCTTTTTGTCATTCTGCGGCCTTTTTTTCCATAGCCATCAATTTGTTTTCTAAGATTCCCTATTTTTTATCCATAAGAAGAAAAGAACATCTAAGTTGATGTTAAAAATTCCCGAAAAACATTGGAATGATCCATTATGACATCTCTCTTATTTGTATTTAAATACATTGTATTTATTTTCAATTTTTCTAATTGAATTATTCACCTTTATTGTATATGATCTGTTATATTGTATTGTATCTATAGAGGACTAATAAAAAAAAATCAAGGCTGTCCCGAACCACGCAAACTAAGCTCGCAACTTTTACTCGACTTTCGTTGAAATCTGTTGAAATCAAATGCTTTCTATTAGTTATGAACTTCATCCTGCCCAAATAATCCAATCAGAGAATATTATTCGTCTCGTTATATTACCTCCATTTGAGTCACCCAGGGCATAATTCTAGCTACAGCTTGCAGCGTAAGAAACACCATTCGTTTCACCTCAGATGACAGACGTGACACGTTATCACACACGTAGTGATATCGATAGACTCAAGATGTTCCGGATTTATATGAACTGTCAACTTGTCAACATGATACCAGAACGGACGAACCTACTGACAGTAGAAGAAGGTATGCACGCTGTTTCTTCTAAACCATTATCACACCGGTGACAATTGGGGATACCCAGAAACAGCACGCAATGACTTTCGACATTCGGTGAAGAATTCAAATTGATTCTGGTGTTTATGACGGCGCTCAAGTGCAAACCCCGGAAGCCCCTAAACACAAGCCGGGAGATTTGTGACGGTTAATCTTGCCCCCCCCCCATGATCCCGTACCGTTCAAGCGCCTTCTGCACTACCTCAGTGTTGCTACCGCAAGACACAAAAATGGATAAGTCATCAGTGTACGTGGAAAGTCTGGTACGAGCTGCACCAAGAAGAACTTTTCAGTAGAAACCGGCACAGGAGATACTCGAACGCCAACCTGTATCACCACGCTGAGGAAGAGAAATAGCAGGCTGATCCACTTAGAGAAGTTGGGTTTGAATCCGGCAGACTACAAGACAACCGCTAGATACTGATGGTCGACCTTGATGAACGCCTTGGAGGGATCCAAATTGATCACCTCAGCTTCATCGGTCGTCCTCTACTCCCTTTAGTATCGTACGGATCAGATACAGGTTGATCTGAGTTGTTCGACCCTTCACAGCACGTCTACTCCGGCCCAAGAGAACTTCGGCAACTGACTGCAAAATCTTTAACTGTGTTTAGCAGAGTTATGGGCCTGTAATCCTCTAAATCACGCCCCCAACATCCATGTCATTTTTCAACTGCGGGATCACACACCTAGAGATCCGATTGGGGACAGGCCCTGCCGGAAACAATTGTTGAACACCACTGTCAAAATCAGAACAATTCGTAGGTCAGAGCATCAAGTCCTAGAGGCTTCCCAATGCTGACTCTCTTCAATGCCTCGTGGACTTCATCTTCTCTGATCACATCTTCGCAATCAGCCGATTCAGTCAAGTAAAATCGGCTAAATAACTGCGAATCTGTTCGTCACAGAGACCAAGTTCCTTGGTAAAACGGCTCTGGAAATGCTGCCGAAAAACATCACACATGTCGGTTGACCACAGGCTGCAACATCCTAAGTGCCGATCTGCCAAATGCATCGATAGGAACCTCGACGTATTTACTCCTTGAACAATTCTGCGCCAATGGTCCCGTCTTCGCTGGACATATTGTTTAACCTATGTATAACTAACTGGGCCACTCTTGCGAATCCTATCTTTAAATGGCTTCACATTGTTAGCCTTATCTAGAGCGAGTCATTGGCTAAATTCGGTAGTGAAAGGCCTAATCATATCCTTAAGCCTATCTCACCACTTATTCCCAATAACTTCCAGTACACTGTAACCGGAAGTCCTTCCTGTCCAATAAGAACAAGATGAACTTCCAGTATCCAAATATTCTAAGCCTAGGGCCTAACGCCAGCCGGAAACATATAAGCTTTGGTCCGAATAGTCTTAGTGGAACGAGGTGCAATCTAGAAGATCTAGATCTATCCTTCTCACTAAATTTTATCGAGGTAGCTAACCACGTGAGTAGACGGCCACTTAAGAGCCCACATTCAAATCTCTCACCGAGGGTGATCGACCTGGTATCTATTGACAAGACCAAACTCATCGATCAGATCGACCAGACTACTATCACATAAACCCTCGCTAGCTCACCGTCTCTATCAAACTTGGTGTCCAGGATTGCATTCTAATTCCCCCATTAAGATCAGATGCACCGGATCCACCTAGAAACAGTCCCAAATGGCGGAAGAACGAACAACGCTCCGTCTGATCATTGGGATCATAAAGTGCAATGAGCCGAAATGAACCTCAGCAATATCGAGCATGATCAATCACCACTCACCTCCACATCGACATGGACAAGGTTCACCCTCGCGTCCAGGGTACGCTTAGTCAGCAAGGAAATCCCTTTGGCTAGCCTGTCCCTGTCTGCTGAATAGACGACAAATTCGCTAGACAACACACTAGCATCGACGTCACAAAGTGTGTTTCCTGGACTGCAGCCACATCCACACCAAAGGACAAAAGATTACGAAGCAGGCAGACAGCCTTACTCCGAACTTTAGGCCCCTCGCATTTAAACGTACCAACTTGATAGCTATTTTCTAGTGCTTAGGGACACACTGGACGAAAATCTACAGCAATCAAGACCACATCAGATTTTGCAAGGCTCCCAGAGCCCAAGTCGGACGTAATCCGTCTGTCATTGACAGTCCCTACGACGCCCATCGGCAAAGTTAATTTAATAGCCCTATATATAGAAGCGACGGTTCGGTTCAACTCTCTGCTTTCGGGCAGGAGGAACCCGAAGGAGGCTACACCGAAGGGCGGAGTCTCCTTCGGGGAGGTAGACCGGCCCTGAACCCGTTTATATGGGTTCAATGGGTATATTTTTGGCCGAGCCCGCGGGCTCGGAGTGCCCACGTTAAACCAGCCTTGTGCCACATGACGCCCTCGTGGGGGGACGACTAAATATAGCCCCATATATAGAAGGGTGAAGAAGTACTGGAGCTCTCCCCGAACAGAGCTCGGATACTTTATTAATCACAGGTCTCAATCTGAGCTATCTGGATTTTTCAAAGGATTCTTTGGCGACAGAGAAAAAATCCCAGACCTTCAATTTGCCGCCGGAGTTTCTTATTAAGGTGATGACTCAAGGCGCACCTGGAAAGTTCCTGTGGTCCTCCATTGATTTTCAAATAAAGGTTTTTAATAAGGCCTTCCTCTGTGTGAAAATATCCTTCTCCAGTGTTTGCCTGTCCAACTTTAATAGGGCTTCCCCTTTGGGAAAGCCCTTCTTTTTAAGATGGTTGGAGGGAGATGGTGGAGCCTTGGAGCGGGAAGGTAGGCTCTTGACCTTAAATGCACACGAGTCATGTTCATTCTTTTGCTGGTGACATCGGGGCAGATTGAATCTTGGCTTGGTCCATATTCTATTCCGCCTTGATTTTACTAGACTTTCTTTCTTTGTATTTTTTCCTCTTCTTCTTCCTCCCTCCCACTTTCACAGTAGAAGATTGAGGTAGAGGCATTTCCTTCACGAACATGTACAAGTCCAACTGTGGCAATTGTTCAACCAACTGCAACTGCTGATGTTGTTCACGTTGTTGTTGCCGCTGCTGTTGTTGTTGTTGCTGTTGTTGTTGCAGTCGTTGTTCTTGTTGTTGGTACTGTCGCTTCCTTTGCTGCTGCTACTGCTGTTGAAGTTGCTCAGGCTGTCTCTGCGACTGTTGCTTCACGGGAGACTTCGCCCAGGCGACTTGCTCTGCTGTATAGAAGTACTTAACAACAAAAATCAAAATGTTAGTTTATCAAATTTTTAAATTCAAAAACACTCGTAAATATTCATCAGGCTAATTGAAAAGTCTGGCTAAATTATGGAGGATGGTAACTGACTTCTTAATCTCTAATAACCAAAAATGGATTAATGATATCATTGAATTTTTATAATGTAATTAATATTTAATTTTTTTTAGTTTGGGATTAATTTATGTATTATATGTTTTAAATAACAGGAAGTTATAAATTTCATCTTTTTTTTAAATTTTTTAACATTTTTATAGTCATGCATATTTTATAGTCATATTAATATTTTTAAAACAACATTTTTACTTTTGTTCATAAATCCTTGTTGCAAAATAAAATTCTTGCATTTCACTTAATGGTTGAAACTCATCGGCTAATATTTGTTTTTATTCATATTGCCCTTTTACAAACATATATTTTAGTTATATCTGTAATTTTATATATCTGTATAGGTATACTAGTGGTGCTGAAAAGTTCTCTTTGATTTGAAGAAAACATTAATCCTCCATCGGCCTTCATCTTGAAAGGACTACAACTTGCTGAAATGGCTATCAGTCTCGTATTTCTCCGGCCTGGCATGGCAAGACAGACAAATAGATACAGAGAGAGATAACAGACTGTCAAAGGCTAACAAGATTTTTAATTGCCTATACAAACGTGTCTGGAGCAATAAGAAATTAAAAATTGTATTCATGCAACAAATAAATTAAAACTTCAACAAACCATAGTTGTCTGTCCGATTGGAGAATGCTTCTTTATTATTATTATTATTATTATTATTATTATTCAAACAACGCAAACATTACTTTCTCAACCAATACATTATCTCCGTGTCTAATGGTCTATTTATTGGATGATAAAATTACCATTCAATGCAACGGAAAACACAGAAAATCCGAAAAATCTTAATGAAGAAACTGACATAATACACAACCCCAAATGTCTTTGATAATGGCTAACGATAGCTGAATGTAATGAGACATTTGATAGTTTATATCTAAATATCTACCGGAAACTGAGAAATGATCCTAAATCTAGATAAAAATGAATAAAAATTTCTTTACAAATGACTTTCGTTGGTCTTTAAACAAATTTGTATAAATTATAAGTAAAAATATGTTGTTGTCTTTTTTGTGGGCGGGGGTCAAGGTCATTCTTATCCAAAATATAGATACCCATGTCATAATCATCACCACCCTTATATCTTTAATACATTTGCCTGGAGAGAGAAATTAGATTCGTTTGGGATCTGGTATGGAATAAATGATGAGTGCCTATCTCTTCACATTTGTGCTTGTATATGCGTAGTGTATAATCTAGGAAGAAATTAGGTCTCTCATGTCATCTTTGTCTTACTTTGTCTTAGGTTTGAAATGTTTCGGTATTTGGATCCTCGTCAGATAAGCTTTTGTGAAGCGATATAATCGTTTTTCTTTTCGATCTGGACATTCACTGAGTCAGAGGTTAGCGGTCAGTCTCCAATGAATAAAAGGAAGAGGAAGTCTCTGCTGTCACCTCACCATATATTGCTTTTGATTGGAGATATATGCAGATTCCTAGAGTTGCTTCAGCACATATATACCACCATTACAACTCCTTACCAGAAATAAAGCCAATTTGATTCGGGAGTTAAATTAAATAGAACAGTAAGATGTTAATACAGTGTTCATAAGGACTTTCATCATTTTCAACAATTGGAAATTAATAGCATGAGATTAAAAGTTACTAATCTTGCCTCCTCGATACATTTCCTGCGCGTTCATTCCTCAAAGAGAGATCATACGCGAAACTTAATAAACACATGTTTGTAAAATATGAGACATAAGTGATATTTATGTGTGTGTATGTGTGTCAGGACTGGTGGGTACTACCCCCGAAATATAATGTATTTTTTCAGATTTTCTAGTTGAATTGTCCACCTATATTGCATATGATTCATTATTGTAGATAATTAGGTTACAATAAAATTTATATTTTATATGAATTTCTACCTTATGGCAATTAAGATGTCGTAGAGCTGGAGATCTGAATCTATGATACCATAAATTCGGGGTGGAGCACGAGACCTTTCACCTTCCCTTATGTGTGAGCTTGTGTGTGTGTGTGTGCGCGCTCGCGCGTGTGTGTGCGTGTGCACGAGTAAATGAAGGAAAAGATGAACAGAATGAAAAGATACTAGATTTCCTTCTTGTCATCCTTTTGTTCACTATTATTCTAATATAAATTATTTTATATATGTGTATGTCTGTTAGTTTACAGCCTCAAAACTTGAATTGCAGCAACTTGAAGAACGATACCAATATCGACCTGGCTACAATCTGCTCAATGATAGTAAGTCATAGATGTTTTACACAAATTTTCAAAGTCACCGGCCACTTTATCAAGTAATAATGCTAATATCAGGGCACTGTCTGATCATTAGACAGTCAAGCATGCTGCGATAAGATCCAGTGTGTTGAAATGGTCCAGTGTAATCAGGCTTCATACCATGGAAACACATTTCTCATTTTATTCAATAAAGTGTCATTTGAGAATCGGGGAGATTACGGGGTTTGACATTTCTGAGAATTTTCCTTAGCGTGTTTTATGTGGTGCATCCATGTATGCAACAGTTGTCAAATATACCCTCCTCCATTCACATACCAGATTCTGGACGGCCACGCAATATAGACACTCGCAAGATGACATTGGGGCCCGCAGTGTCAACCCAAATCACTTGAAATCCATCATTTGCCATAAAATTATAGGCACTTGAGCTTCTAGAAAGACTCACGCCACAACACAACGGGCAAATCTCGAACAACTTTGTGTTTTGCTGAGTGAACACTAAAAGGCACTGTATAAACACAGAATATTGTCCAACCTATTCTGTTTTCATTCTTGTAGGGGTACTGTTGGCGAAAGATAGCCGCTACTAACCCCACTTACACATGAGTCGACTCATCCTCATTCCCTTTTGATATCCCATTGGTAAGGAGGAAGTTCTACTCAGACAGCTTTCTCCCACCAGAATTGTTTTATTGTGGGGGGAACACCTGAAAGCACGCTTCCCTGATCACTACAAACTTAGCTTCTTCAAGTCGAGAGTAAACCTATTTATTCTACATACCATAATAATATGCACACCTGTCATTTAGTAACAATCTACCTTGAGTTGCTCTTGGGCATTGTATTGAGTGAACAATAATGATAAAACAACTACATCTGACTTTTTCAGTTTGTCTGCTTCATGAAGCGTTTGATAATCTGTTTCTATTTATGAGATGAGGTATTGTAGTTATTTACCCTATTTACATTATTCGGACTGTTGTCCTCATCTTTTTTGCCATATTCACGACGTTTTGGCCATTTTACACTACGGCCTTCTTCAGGATTTGTCTATATTCCTGAAATCAGGTACTGTAATTACTTACCCTATTTACACTGGTCGGGCTGTTGTCATAAACTGTGTTGCCATATTCACGACGTATCGGCCTTCAGTCGACTATGTGTTGTATACAATTAACAGTATGATAAGAAGAGATTCACAAATATCAGGTCGCTGTATGTAAGGGCAAGACGCATTTAATTTCGTTTACAATATGCTTTGGTTTGTAACGATTAAAGAGAAAAAAACGGATCAAAACAGACATGGCCAAATTGAGATCGATCGATAGATAGATAGATAGATGGATATCAGAATGATCAGAATAATAAATGATAAATAGATTGACTCCTACTTCGACTTTTATAGTTAGGCATAATAAGCGACGACTGTGTTTTCAAGCTTACACAGATCTCACACAGCTGCCCACATCACATAACACAGCATGGTGCCAGGTCAACTTCCATGCAAAAGTGGTTATTTACCAGGCGTGAATTAGGCGAGATAATATTACAAAACAAACAACGGTACACACGCACGCGGTGACACACACACACAGAGGAAGACAAACATACAGAAATAGTGTTGCCCCGTGATGTATATCACAATAAGCAATTTTTAAAAAGTAATATACAAGAATGTGAATGTCTATAGCATATAAAAATTAGTCTCATGTCGAATACCTGTTTGCCTTCATGTCAAATTTTGAATGTTTTCGAATATCATGAATATTCTTAAAGTAGTTAAATAAGAGACGAATATTTTTTAAACATTCATAATATAGCCAGTCATATCCTTGGTGCTAGACAGCTATCAAAGGGTGTCTGAAATATTATAAAACTTTATTTTACCATTTGGACTCGGACAGATGATAAGAAAAAAATGTTTCGTAAATCAGTCTTCTAGTGCCTTTGATGTTTATCGAGTAGTCTGCATGGATAGTTGTTTGACATTTAACGTCAATAACTATCTATGGCCGTTTGTCGCAGGAAAGCAAGCCAGTCTCCCCCACTGAATACGAACTCTTGTAGACAGGATAAGAAAATATCGATATAATTTGTAATGCGGATTTTCTTGTGTAATGCATAAAAAATTAAGACTTGAAGCTAAGGGATACTTTTGCCAAATGTTCTTTCTGCTGGAGGCACCAAAGGAAATTCTGTATAAAAAATCTGGATGAGAAAGGAGAATGAAAGAAACTTTATATTATTCTTTTCTTTCGCTCTGTGTTGACTATACAGATCTCGTTTAAGAATTTATTCTCATGGCTTTGTAAACAAAAATATGAATTCGTATTAAATAAGGACACTATAATTCATTATAAAATGAGGATGTTATATATATATATATATATATATATATATATATATATATATATATATATATATATATGTATAACGTAATAGATTAACTATCACATATACATCTTTTTATTTTACATATAGATGGTTTTGTGTCAGAAGTAGAGTAATTGAATGCCCGTATGCAAGTAGGCTTACAGATGGGCAAATACGCATTTATGCTAAGGGTACGCTCACCACACATGTACGAACATATATATATATGAACATATATATATATATATATATATATATATATATATATATATATATATATATATATATGTTTGTGTGTGTAAATCAAAAATACCTCTCTCTTTACTTTCTCTCTTTATATATATATATATATATATATATATATATATATATATATATATATATATATATATATATATATATATAGCTGCAGCAGCTATTAGTCGATCACTATTGGCGAGAAGGTAGTCGCCATGCCGGCTCTGTGTCAGCCACGGAATCCCCAGCGAGTTAATGCTATGTGACCATACCTTCACTATTTCCAGTATGTCGGTTGTATGTCTGGAAAGCCGATTAGGGGGTGGGGGAAGTGCTCCCCAAGGAGAACGAAGTGAGTCGCAAGTCTCCGGTCGTCTGCAATGAATTATTAATACAGTGGGCCAAGTCCACAGACGTGCAATTCACCCGAGTCGAGTGGAACGGGAACGTCGTTTCTATTGGAAACATCGGAGCCATTTTGTTCTAATGAGAATTCATCGTCAAAGGAACGAAAGGGGGCAGGGAACGAGAGAAAAAAAGAAAGAAAAGTCGGACAAATAAAAGATGGAAGGCCTCAAAAAATGAGGCTTCTGAGATAAGAACAGGAGATTATGACTAAAAAGTTGAGAATAATGGAAAGAAATCTAGAATTAAATCAGTGAAATGGAAAAAATAAAGGGAAGACAAGAAAAAAGAAGATGATACCAGGAAAGGAGAAAAAACGGAAAGAAGAAGAATTAATATTTCGAAGTAACAAAAAACTAATGTGAATTTAAAGCGTAGGAAACCTGTTCGCTTGGTGAATTACTTCCAGCAAACAAAATGAAAAAGAAGGTAATGAAGAAATAGAGTATGAAATGAATTGAAGAAAGAAAGAAAGAAAGAAAGAAAGAAAGAAAGAAAAGATAGAAGGAAAGAAGAATAAGGAATTGAGAAAGGTAGAGATGAAGAAATGAAAAGGAAACGAAACGAAGAGAAGGCGGCACAAAGAATTGAAAAGAAAGAAAGAAAGAAAAAAAAGCAATCATGCAAGAAAGAAAGAAAGAAAGAAAGAAAGAAAGAAAAAAGCAATCAAGAAAGAAAGAAAGAAAGAAAGAAAAAAGAATAAGGATTTGAGAAAGGAAGAGATGAAGAAATGAAGAGAAAACGAAACAAAGAGAAGGCGGCACAAAGAATTGAGAATAAAGAAAGAAAGAAAGCAATAAAGGAAGGAAGGAAGGAAGGAAGGAAGGAAGGAAGGAAGGAAGGAAGGAAGGAAAAAAGAATAAGGAATTGAGAAAGGAAGAGATGAAGAAATGAAAAGGAAACGAAACGAAGAGAAGGCGGCACAAAGAATTGAGAAGAAAGAAAGAAAGAAAGAAAAGCAAGCAAGGAAGGAAGGAAGGAAAGATGGAAGAATAAGGAATTGAGAAAGGAAGAGATGAAGAAATGAAGACGAAACGAAACGAAGAAAAAACGGCACAAAGAATTGAGAAGAAAGAAAGAAAGAAAGAATTAAAAAAATGAAAAGCAAACAAGAAAGAAAGAAAAAACGAAAGAAAGAAAGAAAGAAAGGAATTGAGAAAAGAAGAGGAAACGAAACAAAGAGAAGACGGCACAAGAATTGAGAAGAAGAAAGGAAGAAAAGCAAGGAAGAAAGAAAGAAAAAAGGAAGGAAGGAAGGAAGGAAGAATAAGGTATTGAGAAAGGAAGAGATGAAGAAATGAAGAAGAAACGGAACGAAGAGAAGGCGACACAAAGAATTGAGAAGAAAGAAAGAAAGAAAGAAACAAAGAAACAAAGAAAGAAAGAAAGAAACAAACAAACAAACAAAGAAAAAAAGGAAGGAAGGAATGAAGGAAGGAAAAAAAAAGAATAAGGAATTGAGAAAGGAAGAGATGAAGAAATGAAGAGGAAACGAAACAAAGAGAAGGCGGCACAAAGAATTGAGAAGAAAAAGAAAGAAAGAAAGAAAGAAAAAAAGAAAGAAAGAAAGAAAAGCAAGGAAGAAATAAATAAAAAAGAATAAAGAATTGTCTGTTATCAATTCCCCAAGTTTTTGTTCACCACTGCAGTCGCAAGGTATTGAACTGGATCCAACCAACGCTTTTATGCACTGTGTCATGTGTCCTTGGCGATGAATTTTTGCGACTTATAAAGGTTCAGTTCGAAATTCCAATCACCTGATGAAGGCCGGAGCGTACAACCACCGAAACGTCATGAATATGGCAATAATGATGAAGCCAACAGTCCGAACAATGTAAATAATAAAGAATATTGTACGTAAAAGGAGACCTGTGAAAGCTTGAAAGTGACATATTCAGAGATTTCCCACCATTTTGAAAATCTTAGAAGTTTGATCTAGTGTGCTTTAGACTACTCGGCCACAGAGATGTACATTCTTCAAAAGGGAAATTGAACATTGCTGGGCTGTGAAAATATTAGAAGTCTGTGGTTGTGCAGTCTATTGCACGCTAGATCAAACTTCTAAGATTTTCACAGCCGAGCAATGTTCAATTACCCTTTTGATGAATGCACATCTCTGTGGCCGAGTAGTCTTAAACACGCTAGATCAGACTTATAAGATTTTTCAAACATTTCTGAAAACTGTCGTCAGCTTAATGACTAATGGCTGCACGACGAAAACGGGATGTAAAGTAAAAATAATGATGAGGAAATTATTCCGAAGAAAACCAAGCACATTGAATAATAATAAAAACTTAAATAATGTCAATAAGAAAATTAAATAATCACAAATC
Organism: Acanthosepion pharaonis; assembly: GCA_903632075.3. Classification (NCBI taxonomy): domain Eukaryota; kingdom Metazoa; phylum Mollusca; class Cephalopoda; order Sepiida; family Sepiidae; genus Acanthosepion; species Acanthosepion pharaonis. The sequence continues at coordinate 976,523 of CAHIKZ030005598.1, read as the reverse complement.
AAAAAATTTTGATGAGAAAAGAAACATTATTTAGAAATTTTAAAATGTGTCCGGATCACTAAGATTTGGTCAGGAAAACAGTGCCATTGTAAAGAAAGAAATGAAAATATGTCTAATTGTGAATGTGGGAATGCAGGAGAATCATTGGATGAAAGATGCTGCCGGAGTATTTCGGGATGAAAGGAAAGATCATAACAGTGATCAATAAAAAATACCATTGCAAATTAACTAAAACGACAATCTGGTAAGACTGCATCTCTGTTTAGGTTAATGGTAATATTGGCTGTTTCCTTATAAGGAAATATTCGGCATTCATTGACCGAGCAACCACTTTTACTCGAGTTACGCTATTCTTTATTCCCCAGCCATCGGGATGGGATTAATGTGTAGTATCTGTTCACCCTATCTCTCATGGTAATGGCAATATCATCCATTCCCTCATTAGGAAATATTTACTGACTGAGCAGCCAGTGCTGCTTTCAGATGAAATTTATAAAATCTTTCACTTAAAACAATTTTCAGAAAAATAGGATTCTCAAATCCACTAAGTTTTATTGCTCTTTTCAGTATGGATGGGAGTTTCCTTCCTAACCTTTTGTTTGAAGTGGTGTATGACGTCATCCTCTTGATTATGTTATTATTTACTCATCGAGTTAACATGATGTTTATTTTAGTTGTTGCTGTCGTTGAAGGTCCCCAAATGTTGTGCTTTCTGTTATTTTCCTCGGAACAATTCTTTGTGATCCTGTTGCACCAGACCAGTAGCTTCGAAGAAATATGCTCCTTGCTAAGACCTACGGTCTTCATGAGATCGAAACTACCAAGCTGAAAAGGCGGTTGCATGCAGCTGACAGTTTAGTTACTTCTGAACTAGTTTGGTGCCATGTATGAAATCCATATGAATACTTCCATCTGACGAGATTATTTAAGAACATTACTCAAGTTTGTCGGTTAATGTTTGGGTTTTGTATTCTGCGAAACAAGGAGCACAACATATATCCTATGTTCAATTTCCTTATCTCCTTTACTAAATATGTTATAAATGATCCATACAACGAGTTTTTTGGAGTTTTAGTATTTACTCATACCACATCCGGAATTTTGATGATGGATTCAAGTTATGTGCCATCGTTACTTTCATTACAATATCAGATCATAGTTTATGTTTGGAGAAGGTTTATCTTGAGTCCTATTTCTTGAAAATGCTTGTAGAGCATATTGATTCGTTCAAAACCATTCTTATATCTAAGTACCTATGGCCCCGGCATAGCCCTTGGCTCATTATCAGTACACTAGCCTCAGGAGGGAAAGCAGGAAGGCTGTTTTCTATTAGTAGATTCGTCTGGAATATGGTATGAAATGCCAATCTTTTATATCTGCGCTTGTATATGCGAACGGCATTAGTCTAGGAAAATGAAACAAATTGGGGGCTTACATTTCCCTCATGTCGTACACCTGATGATGTTTGAAATTTTTCCGCATTGGGATCCTCGCCAAACGTATAGTGTGGTTTATAATGGATGATAGGAGGATGTGGTCATATGCTGCTGTGAGGTCGACATAATCAATGCTTCGTTTCAGAAAATTTCTGTCACCTGACTTAACGATAGTTAGTAAATATCCCAGTAGCAAAAATAAAGTGCATGTAAACAGATAACAGCTGTTAAATCGTTTTTGAATTTATTTATTTATTTATAATTTTCATGAGTGAGATTTATAAAAGATTGAAGCAGATTTATGAATCTGATTCTTCACCCAAGACAACCTGTACTGCCTGACTTTTTAGAATCGCAAGTCATCCATTTCTTCTCTTATTTTGTGGCATTCCTCTGCCAACTCTCCCATGATTGAATACGGATTAGAACAGTTGAAATCGGCTTACACTACCTTCAAATGATTTGAAGATACAACCAGTTAACACAACGGTCGGCAAACCTTTTTTCCGAGGATCACATATGTTTTTAGCGGGTTCATGACGGGTCACAAATATAAAAAATAATTGAATAATGAACATACAAGAAACATTCTGTTCAGCATTGACATTTAATCGTAGACAAAATTCCAACATTTATTTTGTCATCTTTACAAATTTGGAACGTTCAATGAAATAAATAAATTGGCCTAGATTTGCTATTTATTTTTACTGGACATTAATTAAAATTGAAAAACAAAAAAGGAAAATTGATTTGACTAAAATCAAATAATGCGCGTAATTTTTTTTTTTTTTGAAAATGCTTCGGCAGGTCGCACCCAAATCCGCCGTGGGCGGATGCAAGCCACAAGTCGTAGTTTACCCTACATAAAGTTTTGTATCAAGAAGATAACAAAGCATCCATATTTGCTATCTTGGATTTTATATTTCATTATTAAATATGAAAATGCTGACATACATTTATAAACTTTAATGCGTTCAAATTTTCTACCGAATATTTTAGAATAAAACGCAACCAACAAAGTAAAGAATTTGTTTCTGTCAAATCTTGAAAAGCGGTTGAAGGCGAACTTTGGGATCTGGAATCGGAAAATGCCTGAAAGTTAACAAAAGAATTGCTGAACAATATCCTCACTATTTAAGCGATAATAAAATTCACAGTTCACGCAGACGACATTTTGCGATCGATTCTACTTAAAAGAAATAACATTATTATTATTATTATTATTATTATTATTATTATTAATAATAATAATAATGATAATAATAATAATAATAATTCATTTATTGACTCGCTTGTTTCTTTATCTAGTTTAATACTTTTCTCTCGTCTGCAATAAAAGCGATTTGTGCTACTCAAAAAGCACCAGACTAGTCCCTTTGATGTTGCCGACTTCCCGATGTTTTGTGTCTCGTTTTTTTTTTTTTTTTTGTTCCTTTGTATTTCGCGTTTACGATTCGGTTTTGGTTTTTACTTAGGATTATGGGACGCAAAGAATTCTGTCAGAAGGAATTTCCTTCGGTTGGTTTAGATAAACGGAAGAAAAATAGGTGGGATTGGAGTGAGTGTAGATGTTTAGAATGAAAAAAAAAAGATTCAATACAAGAAAAGGAAGAACAAGAGGCTGATATTTCAACCATATATTACGTATTTTACAAATATATTTATGTACTGACTGCTAGCAGGCAGAGTTTTTTTTTCCAAATAACTCTTCACAATCCTGAAAAGATAACGTAAGCACCACAAAAAAGTATTTACTCAACCACCAAGAGAGGGAATAGATCACGAAGTTTTGAACGCAACTGGCTGTCAGATTGGATGTGATTTTTTTCAGAGGTGGATAGACGTTTGGTCGGATGATGTTTGGTCAATAACAAGATATAAAATAAGGAAAGAGATAACATTTATACACACAGTAAAAAATCAAAACGTTTCCTTTCCACTAGAAATAGCATATCATAAATCAAACTAACCTTGAGGGGAAGAAAAACTATTTCAAAGGAAAACAATATTACCCAGGTGGGTAGTTATGAAAACGGGCAAGCTCACGAACACATGTAAACAAATGCATTAGCATTCGATATTCTTCATTTACTTAGAAAAGGGTAAATAGCCAAAAAGTTTCAAAGATAAAAAATGGAATAGTAAGAGAAACAATACTTCACTTCGAAAGGGGCCTTCCCGTATCGCTTCATTTCAATGAAGGGTTTGTTTTGTTTTTTTTGGCTGGAGGCGACTGTGAATTTGTTTTCTCTGGAATCATGGGTAATAATTCGGGTTTAAATCCGCAGTTTTCACTCTTCCTGCAGGGCCAGGAATTTAGGCCGGGAGCGACAATGTTTTCGGAAGATAAAAATTTCCGACTCACTCTAGTAAGTTTTTCAACCTTAAGTAGGCATCGCAGGGTCCTTATGACGACACCTTTGAAGAAAGGGATTGACAGGTGGTGATTTCATACTTAACCAGGATATTCCCAGAAGGGCGGGGTGTTGATTGGTCGAGTGAGCCGAGGTGTCATGAAAACCCACAGGCTGCTGAAAACATCGAAGTATCAAACGACTGCACGATGATAGGCTGAGAAAAACGAGACGTCATCAACATTTTTCAATAAAAGCTATGAGCCAATTTTTCAAAACCCGAAAATTCCACCATGTTAATACAATTTGAAATCAATAAAAAAAATTTTTTATATCTCATAAATATGACTTCTTCATTCTTTGCACACCTTTTAATTATCTTTTTTTCATTGTTTGTATCGACAAAAAATTTAAACATGGCTCAGTTCTACGTGTTCCATAATTTCGAAAACATTTAAAACATTAAACTATACAGTAATAAGGCGCATCGGATTAAGAGCCCAATCTTCGATGGATGTGGCTCCATTATTCTTTCTATCTTCTCTGAGCTGTTTTCTTACAACAAATAGTTCTTCCTTTTCTTTCAACTTTCAAACCTGCGTTTGATTTCCCATAGATCCGAGATCAACATGAGAAGAGATAAGCGAAAATACTCAAACAATAACTTTAAACAATTTTCCAATAAGTTTAATCGGTTACAAATTAAACGAAAAATAGAAAAATATTTTAAAAAAATAAGCAGAAAAACGCTTTTCATTTTCATAAAACTTGTTTGAACGGATTAATATTGCCCAAATGAACATTACATTATATGACACTGCAACAAATGAAAATACGAACAACACTAAAAGCGAGCATACTGTCATATATAAAGGCATCTTCAAAGGCATCCGCTCAAGGGATCTTCTCAGACAGCACATCTCCCATTCTATTAAAAGGGAGCTATGGTTGTATCCCTTGTATCTGGAGTATCTCAATAGGTAAGTAGCGAGGTAGAATATCTCCTATTCCCATATACTCGTGAGTACTCACATTTACAGCTTGGCCTTGTGCCATATTTTGTGCGAGAAGTTGTGCGCATAAATAGCAAATTTAATTATGCAATTTTTAGTTTTTGAGGCAGAAATTTATTTTGCCTGGCAGAAAACTATGACTACCCCTGACAATGGAACGGAAATTCAAAACTATCTTTCTGCTACAACACAGAAAATATGCCTTTTCAGTTTTCCACACATTAATTTTTGGAAAAAATCGAAAACAAAACCTCTACAGTTTTATGCAGCATTTCCGTGATTATGTGAAAGCCTTGGGAGAGGAGTTAAAAAATATATTCGAATAATTCAGAATTCCAGATAATGGAATATCTAAATTATCGAAAAAGAATGAAGAAAAAAGTTATTTTCTGAAAGAAATTTAACATTTATTTCATCTAATAAAATTTTGTAAAACCTTGGTACAAGGTTTTGTCCAGTCTACGTTTGGTGAAAAAAATGCGAAATTCTGACGCCTTCTCAAGTAGGATTGCGTGTCAGTGAATGCAAATTCTTTCCCTGGTTATTGTCGAAATCATAAATATAAATCATCAACTTTGTTGAAGATTCCCGTTTTTATGAATTTTGAACATTTAACGGATTTGGATATTTCCAATTCACACTTTATTTGTTTAAAATTCTTCAAACGATCCTCGTATTTATCGCTGTCTTTAGATTTTCTTATATTTCACCATGATCGCGGTTTTGGGAATATTCTTCTGTACAATTCTACTGTGACCAAGTATTGAATTGAGATATCCAAAAAAGTATGGCACGTGGAATTAGGACAATCTACACCCATGGATTAAATAACGGATTCGGTTCGAAATTTCAACGTATATCACTTGAAGAAGGCCGGGCGTACAACGGCCGAAATGTCGTGAATATGGCAATAAAGATGAGGACGACAGTCTGAAAGATGTAAATAGTGTAAATAGCTACAATAACTTATCTCAGAAATATAAACAGATAATATGTTTTTCTTTTTGGTCTAAAAGGAATAAATCTCTACTCCTGTCCAATAGACAGGGGAGGAATATGAAGCTTATACAGGACTTAAGAATAACAGGGAAATAAATCTAACATTTTATTATTTTAAACAGGACTGATTACAATTCAAATCAAATTAGTTTCTATTGACAACAAAAGTAAAATTTAAAAACATGAACAGAAGACTTACTATTATTTTCAAGACGGATAAATAAACTTATTACAGCCAGCATCGCCGAAATCGGATCCATCAAACTCTACAAAATTACAGATTACACAATCCTAGCTCATTTCTATGTTTCAGTCTTTCGCAAATGCACACATGTATATCAATTATGTAAATATTCTGATCCTCTCGTAATCCCCAAATAAACTTAATGTTAATTCATCTAAGAATTCTGTCAAATATTGCACTCAAATAAGCGTAGTAATTGCATGTTTATTTCATTGACTGTCGAAAGTTTCTTTACTAATAATCCTTTAAAAGAAACTATAGATATCTTAATACAAAATATATATAAACGGTTTTCCAACCTCTCAATGTTTAACCAATTATATACATGTAACATTCTTCTGTTCTGGATAGCACAAAAACCTTTTTATGATCATTACGGCGTGCTGATGGTGTCACCTCTCAGGCATGTGTTTTTTTTTTAATTTCTTAAGATCTTAATTAGAAAACAAAATCTCTGATAAATTTGCCAAATCTATGATATATAATCAATAGGTATTTTAGTATGAATATGTCACCAATATAATCAATATATTGATGATATATTCATACTAGAAATGTTTTGAACGAAACAAAAGCTCAAAGTTAAAGATACTTTTGAAGAAAACACTTCTTTACATTTGACTTGTGAACTTTCTGCGCTATTTTAATGGAATCTAATGGTTACGATTTTTACAATAATGTTCACCCTGGACAATGCGAGGGGTGCACTCGAGATAGAGTGTTACGTTAAGCAATAGTTTATATGGATAGGAGGTAAGCAATAGTTTATATGGATAGGAGGAATATAAAGCTTAACTTTAAACTTAAATAGGTTATGATTGTATTTATACTCTTGGGAGTCTGTTCCATAGGACAGGGGTTCGCGGGAAGAAGCTGTTTGAGTGGAACATACTTATCGTTTGCTACTATGTAAATCGCATAGTGGGTTCTAGCCGTGAAGGTCAGATCAGGTGGAACCAGGAGATGCAGTTCGTCCGAGCACTTTCCATGGTACTAACGATAGATAACCAACAGCGTTATCTGTACTGCGCCAAAAATTAAAAGAGGTATTGAATAATATTTTGCAGGATGGCATTTGCCACTGAACGATTCGATATATGCAAGAATACAGACTTCTGTTAATGGTCAAGGATGGTATACAGTGTATTGATAAAGGGTCGGAATATTCTCGATATACGCCTCATTTAGGATCATTGGCATGTAATGATCAGCCTATGGAATCATACAACTATATTACTTATACGTTTAATTTTGAGTAAATAGAAACACATATTCAGTGTGCTGCAATTACATTTTTGTTAATGTATATACAAGCGCATATAATTAAAATAAACTGACGGTTTATAGATTCTATGTTTTATGGTATATGCTTTGTATTAAATGTATAAAGAAAGGCCAAAATTAATAATTCTACGTAAACTCATATCCTTTAATACACAATGATCCGTATCGAGATATTTACATACATACAGAAGGCGTTGCTATGGGGTTGCTGCTTGGTCATACTTTTTCTAATTTCTATATATCTCTTGGAAAAATAATCTAACAATTTTGCAAGGCCTACAACATGTCTTTGATACACTGATGATATATTCATATTAGGAAAACCCTAGACGTAATAAAGAACCTTAAAGAAATCTCCGAGGACAAAACTGTTTATTTTACTTATGAATCTAACATTAAAAATTTAATCCCGTTCCTTCATGTTTTTATTGACCTTCATTGTTTTACGAGCTGACTCAAAAACAAACCCACAGTCATAAATTCTTGTCTTTTAATTATCAATTTCCTCAGATATAAAAAGAAAAAGATCATGATTAACAGAGTTAAACAATTTTCTATTCAATACACATCAGCTGATAAAGAATCATGTATCATAAAACAAAAATTTATCGACAATAGTGTCCAAATCATGTCATTGATGAGCAAATAAATCATAAAAAGCAATAATCTCGATATCCGCAGAAATAAAACATCATTAACTCATTTTGTCGTTTTTGATGTATCCTAACTATAAAAAAAGATTTTTTAGTCGTTAAAGATATAATTCGTTGGCACATATCACTTAATGATCGTAGTAAATAACTAAGATTTGTAATTCATTTTATAAAAAAATTAAAATATCTAACTTAATCATCACTAATAGCAGTGAACGTCGAAAATCATTCTTGTATAAAAAATAATTTTGTTTCTGGATCCTGTTGTCCTTTGGGAGATTGCGTCTCCACCACTAATAATCAAAAGCCGACATTAGATCAAAAACAACTACAGTCTTTCGTAGGTTAACATGATACTTGTCAAAATTAGTGTCATTCGTACGTATACTGAATAACACATCACATGAAACCACAACTTGACTATTAATTAGACAATTAGTATTATATAATATTAAGTACTATATGACAGTAATTGTAAACAAAGATTCAAGATATAAAAAAGAGACAACGCACATTGAACACAATATATTTCACCATAAGGGAAGACATTTTAAAATGCGTTTAAAATTGATAAAATTTAAAATACCGATCTTTAGGCGCTGTCAAGTTATGCGACTCTTAATGAAATAAAAGCAAAAATGAAATGTGTTTCACGGACGTAACAATTGCAGTTTTACATATGACGTCACTTTTTTTTTTCTTCTTTTATCCATCTAATCCATCCAAATTAGGTTCCATGCGACAGCATTCTCCGCGCCCTATAAGCCGAAACAAAAGCCAAGAAGTAAAGCCAAATCGTAATTAGACAAGAAGGAAAAATCGCTACTTAAAAACAAAATATTTTCGTTGATGAAATTCAACTTTGTCGTCTAAGAAAATCTTGTTTTTCATTGTCAAAAAGAAGTTATTTGTTAATGTGTAATTCATATCATTTCAGAAAATAAAGTCAGCTAATTTTCAAATCTTTATCATGTCAGGGAATGTTCCATTTCTTTCAAATTCCTTTTGAAAAAGCATGCTTCTGTCTTTCCCTGGCTGTGCTCCCAATCATCAGTCATTGTCAGTGATAAGTCACGCGATCTGACAAATTAGAAAGTGCCTCTGCTAGTGCAAGTCACTTTTACTTTAAATTGTTCCCAAATGAGGCTTGACTTCCTCCATAGAAAAACTAATTTCTCACAGAAAGGGAAAAAACAGATTTTTAACTTTATCACTTGATCGTATTATTAACAAAACTCTCAGCTTTACAAAAAAAAAAACAGTTTGATTCTTATTTTCTTTGCTTCTAATCCCGTCTTTCCATCAATCTTTCAGCGCACAAGCAAACCAGTCGGCCGTATATTTGCAAGTTTAAATAACATCGTTTAGTCAAGTTAAACTCTTCCATTATAAAGTTTTTTCTATGTTCTTTTTCTTAGCTTCTCAATGGATTCGTTTTACCGAAATACACACGGCTAAACATTAATACACATTTTTTTGTAACAACGGAGCTTGTTTACAGTAATGTGCAAGAAGGTGGAAAGCAAGGAGGGAGAGACGGGAAGTTACTGTTTGGTAATTCTGAATTTTCGATTTTGTCTTCCCTAATGGATAATGATTTCTATATTTAAGCGAGGACAAATCTCTTGAGGGAAAAATTTAGTTTGTATTTAATCGTTAACGTGACATTCGAAGACGATGTAGTTTTAGAATTGTTTGTCAAAAATCAGCACTGGGTCACCAAACATTTTCTCTGGTGAAGTTTACAATTTTTTGACGAGCAGAAGGAAGTCTTACATTTGAAAAGACACTTGCACAAGTTTACATTCAGAAGGGGGAAAATGCAGATAAAAACAGCCCTTGAAAAAAAGAAAAGTAACAACGAATTCTTAAACTCAGTTTTTCACAAGCTCTATAATGTAAATATGTTTTTTCGGTGTATTTTTATCTTATTTGAAATTAATAGGTGCATAGCTTGCAGAATTCATTTGTCTGTGCAGAGGCAAAAGCATAGACAAATGAATGGTAGACAGACCCTCTTCTCTTTTAAAATATTATGTCAAATTTTCTAGATATCACGCTTATTAAATACGAATACCGACCGTGGCGTAATTTGTAGCAACCTAGTCTTGAAGAACAATACACTAGTTTAATGAGTTTAATCCTTACGAGTATACTATTACTATGCCAAGTACCTATCTGGGTGCTTAATAAAACATGGTTATCGAACACGTGTTCACAATCCATTTCTCAGTTGTGAGATCCACTGAGTGATAATATTAAGGATGTTTTGTATCAGGATGAAGATACAATTTGTTAGTATAAATATAAATATGGCGACGTATAACCTGCTTCGTAGCTAACAAGGCTTCACTTTTTCCATCAGTAAAAAATGGTGGTGTTCGAAAAGAGGTAAACTCACAAAAATGAACTTAGATTATAAATGCGGTCAGGCTAACACTCTCTTATTAGAAGGTTAACACAATCTTATTGCCAAAATTTTCCCTTTCATCGCATACCAGAGCAAGTTGAATCCCTTCACGCTCCCTCTTCTTCTCTCTCTCTCTCTTATATATATATATATATATATATATATATATATATATATATAAAAGTGAACATTGAAGTCAACACACAGGGGCAACACGCTGTTTCATGCTGGACGCAATCGTCAGGCAGCGTATGCTGGATTTTTCCTCGGCTATTTTATATATATGGGTCAGTGGTGCATTGTGGGCAATCTATTCTGGCGGTTATTTTTACGGGAGTGGCTTGTTTGTTTATTTATTTATTTGTTTGAGTTAATTTATTTTACTTGTTTTTCATTTTGTATTATTTATTCTTTTCGTTTTTTTGATGTTTTATTAACGTAGTGAAAAATTTGGGTGGGGGGATTTGCTTAGGTCGCTTGTTTAATAGTTTATTTTGGTCTGAGAAGATAATTAAAGCTATTTATTCGTCCAATGTTTAGATTCCTTGCGGTAGTCTATTCTGTTATTTTGGCGGGTGGACAGTTTTTTATTTTATTTATTTGCAATGATTATTTTTACTTGTTTTGGCCTATTTGTGCTTGTTTTTATTAGTTTTAACGGTTATTATGTGCTAATATATTTTATTATCTTTATGTGTCTGAAAATGAGTTAAGAATTTTCTTCTACCATCGCTTTTGATGCAGCATCATAGCATTACGTGTCCATCACAAAATGTTATCTTTGTGGTATAAATCTTGCCTTCATTTACTTTTCAGCATCCCTTGTTAGATGTTTTTTTGGCCACTTCAATATTCTATTACAATGTTTTTGGTTAATGATGTTTTTTGATTTGTTTTACTGCTATACAAAAATTTTGTGTGTGGTTTGAATACTGTTTCTGATAATTCGAAAAAAACGCATAGCTATCTCTTGTTGAATTATCTTCCTTTTCAAAGGCACAAGATGGAATTATTACTACTTAGCATGACTTTATTATCTCAGATCTTTCATTGGCCTAATAGTTTTGCAGGGCTTCAGCTGCTTTAAGCAGTGTCTCTTCTATTACACTTACGAAAACGCAATGATTTATTTCCCAATCGTCAAGTTCGACAGACACTACTGATAAATCATACTGCTAAACAATCTTAACCTCTTAGTAAAATAAGGGCATATAATAATTTTATGTAGTTGGCCCAAAACCTTCGCATACCAGTGTATGTAATAGAAGGGACAATTCTAAAAGACTTATCTTCCAACTCCAGGTTTCAAAGATAAACCACTCAAGGTCAAATGACTCTATTGAATTTAACAGATGTCAAATTGATATAAACTGCATAAAAAAGACATTGCTTCAAAACAAATTTCAAATCTGTTCTAAACTAAAAATGTTATAATTTGACATTTGAAATGATTCAAGTTTTATATTTTCAGCATATTTGTGTAAAATGATAAATTTAAAGATAAAGTTCAAGATATTAGACATGTTTAGGCCATCGAAATATTAAAAAGTATCGATCATTTACTTAAAATTTTTTTCTTTATTTTTATATATTTTATTTTTTGTTCTGTTTTATTTAAAGGAAACGTTAGTCATTGACTTCAAGCAAATTTCTAACTTGTTATTTACCAAAAATGTTGTAACGTTACATTTAAAAATTAAAAATCCTCCAGTGTCTATCCATCTATTTATATGTAACTCTATCTATCTATCTATCTATCTATCTATCTATCTATCTATCTATCTCTATCTATCTATCTATCTATCTCTCTATATATATATATATATATATATATATATATATATATATATATATATATATATATATATATATATATACCCAAATACAGGATTGGTGTATACAGAATAAATTCTAATAACAATTACTATTCTTAAAAGAGTGCTCAATACATAGTAGAGCAGATATAATTATTTATTTAAAAATTATAACATAAATATGTTATAAAATCACTACAAAAGTAGCCATTTTGTTTCAACACATCCAGTGTCTTATCAAGTGTTCTTCGCAAGAGAAAACGCTGTTACATAAGCTAGAATGACCAACCAAAACACAATTATACAAGAATTCAAAAACTTGACAACGAAAAAGATCAGGACCAATAATATACACACACACACACACACATATATATATATATATATGTGTGTGTGTGTGTATATATATTATTGGTCCTGATCTGTTGTCTTGGCTTCATTAAATAATTTCTCACCGCCGTTATTTTGCCCTTTCTATAAATAATTTCAGGGTAATTGTTCGGATGAGCTCTTCGATATGGTGTATAGACCGGCGACGAGGTTTCACCAATTTACACTTGAGCTGGCTGGATGTAGCTCTAAGTTCTACGCTAACAGTTTCTGTTCTCGCACTTCTCGCTTGTAGAACTCTCTCCCTGATGTATTTTCTCCAGCCAACTTTAATCTGCAAAAATTGTAAATGCAATGTCAGTCGCTATCTACTGTCTGATTAATTTTCCTTTTTTCTCGGTCCGTAGCAATGTTCCTATTTCTAACTCTTCTTCACCATATAGCCCTTTGTATCTCTGTGACTTTACTGTCTTGTATGGGGTGAACTCGATTAAAACACACACGCACACACACACACACACACACACACATATATATATATATATATATATATATATATATATATATATATATATATATATATATATTGTATGTACGTGTGTGAGCGCACACGCGTTCGTAGCGCAATGAGAAAGAGGGATTGGCTCACTGAGTTTAATTTTCAACCGATACCTTTGATCTCACTTTTGACACCAATATCTTTGGGAAGGTATGAAGCCATCTCATCTCCCGCATCCAGCCACAGTTTTGATCTCTAGTATTTATTTGGCAACCAGTCTAGAATGAAATCTAGATTTTTTGGCGTGAGGCCAGCAACTCTATCCAATAAAGACTTATTTACTATGGAAGCCGTATCAATAACGCCTGCGGTGCTGAGGCTGTGACACTATACTCTAAAAGAGGATGACCGGATTTTCCATTCGGAATTTGCTTGGAGTTTAAAAAAAAATTATACCAATAATCCTTATTAGATTACAAATTATATAATTGTTATGGTGCAAGTTCCTAGTACCACGGTGATGGTCCAATGTTAGAACCAATGAAAGAATAACACGAACACAGGTATGGAATACAAAGATATATTACAACAGAAATATAATACAAAGAAGTACAAGTATTAGTAATGACTATCAGATTTGATTAGAGTGAACTATGTTGTCTCGACAAGTATCACTATTCCAATGTCCCTACAATATGCTCTCAATTATCTCTCCTCGTCTTACAATAACCTCATACCGCTTGAGAGGCACAGTATTTATAATGTCAGGAATAGTCCATTATTATTATTGGTAACTTCCCATAACAATAATGAAAGCAAATGTTATTGAGTGTGACTATAGGAAAACAACTAAAAATCTCTTGGGATCATTATTAATTTGTTTTTTGTCGATTGTTTTGCAAAATCCTTTTATTTCAATGAGTTTTGATTATTTCAAATGACATATTGAATAAAAACCTATCTCTAACACTCTGATATACGCAACATCAATGTGTAATGTTGACATATTTAAAAATTAAACATCGCTATTGAAAACCGAAATTTGGCAATGAACAACTTAAAATACATCAATTTGTTAAAACAATCCTGAAGAGCTTTAACATTGGTTGACAGCAGATAAAAGTTTTAAAATCCAAGTATAATCAATTTTGTATGTAGGATTGTGTTTAATAATAGTAATAATAAAATTATTACTAATAATACTAAAAGTCCCGGAGTTCGACAGCAAAACATCATTCAAAAACATACAATTCCAACACCAATACTAACTCAAAAATTTCAAACACACTGGAAAATAAATCTGTAATAAATTTATCAAATTTAAAACTTTCTCCAAATTTGATTTTTGTCTTAGAGCTTGGAATTAATTTTTGCCCAATTACTAGAACTTTTGACAAAAATAAATTAGCTCAGGTTGTTTTCCAATTTGTCCTTTGTCACAAGCTGAAGGAATATTTTTTCGTTAAAAAATAGTGGCAAATATTCTCCAACAAATACAACCGAAGACAAAGATAGTGATAGAATCTGACATAAAAAAGATCCATCCCGGTATCCAGAGGTAGTCCTAAAGGGACGTTCACAATCATTAATAGAGTTTTGGGAAATTTGTCAGGCTGGTATAAGGGAAAACGTAAAATCAAATCATAACAAAACCTGGAACAACCTTACCACTTCATAACGTAAAAAAATCGTCATTTCTCAAATAAAAATTCGATTGTCATAAAAATGGCAGACAACGGAGGCGTTATTGTTATTATGAATAAGGAGAGACTATATTTCGACTTGTGAAGAGATTGAAAGGATAAAAGTTTTAATGAAGAAATAAAAATAGGCCAGAACTTTTAGCTAAAACAAAGATAATTTCTGAAATGAAAGAAATACATTATTTACATTATTCGGACTATTTTCCTCATCTTTGTCGCCATTTTTATTGCAACTGAACCCTTTATTTCGCTCACTGGGGTAGACAGAGGGCGAAATAAAGGGTTCATTTCGACATTCCAACCACCTAAAGTAGGCCGGAACTTATAACGGCCGAAACGTTGTAATAAATATGGCGACAAAGATGAGGACAATGGTCCGAATAATGTAAATAATGTACATAATACCTCATCTCAGAAATACTAATGAAAGAAATAGTTATATCAATGAAACAGAGTCTAATATATTAGGTTCGGAGCAAAGAACACCAATGTTTTACGGCCCTCCAAATATACATAAAAAAATTTGATAATTTTCTCGACTAAGCCAGATTTGTAGTGGATATGAATGTTGTACCGCAAAATTCTCTGAGTTGCTAGATGGTCTTTTATTTCCTGTAGGAAAACGGTCTTCGTCTTATGTCCGGAACACATTTGATTTTATTTCTAAAATAAATAAATTTTCAGAAAGAAAAAATGATTTTAATGATTGTTTTTTTATCATTATGGATGCCTCGTCTATTTATTTAAATATAGTTCACGATGAAGGGATTGAGGTATGCAAAAAAGCTTTTGAGAAATGCAAAAACAAAACCATTCTGTCAAACTTTCTCTGTGGACTTATACGTTTCGTCTGAGAAAGCAACTAAGTAAAAGTTTTTCTCCCAAATCAAAGGTTATGCAATGGGGACCCCCGTTAAGTTTGCGAATGTCTGTGCGACAAATTTCGAAGAAAAATTACTTGAAGCTTTCAAATCATAGAACGGCCATAAACGATGCGATTTATTGATGATATTTTCTTCATCTGGGAAGGTACGCTGGAAAGCTTGTTAATGAATTTTGTGATATTTTTGCACAAAAGAATAATTTTCGCTCACAAATAAAGTTTACATCTAGTTTCTCCAAAGCTAGTGTTGAATTTTTGGACACAAGAATAAAGTTCTCAAAGAATCGTCTGATGGCGGAATTATTTTGCAAACCTACGTCATCACACATTTACCTACATCGCCGTTCTTATAATCCTTATCACACGATAAAATGAAACCCGAAGTGCCAATTTTTAGGCATAAGGCGAATTTATACGGAGATAAAAGATTATTGGACGCATGCTAATAACTTAATTTGGCATTATGTTAAGCAAGGCTATCAAGAATCATGATGGAAACAGATTACGAATGAAATCGCTAAAAATGAAGATTACCATAATTTTATACCAGGACAAAACCCCCCAAAACAAAAAACATTCTGACAGAATCGCATTAGTCATCAGTTGGCACCGAAATTTGTCTGGAATATTCTAAATATTACATGACAGATATGAGCACATTGCACAAAACATTCGCGTTTTAAAGAATTTTTTCCCAACCCGCCTATCGTTCCTTTCAAAAGAAATAAAAACATCAGACAAATGTTAATAAATGTAAGCGTCCATATTGAAAACAACATTGTGGTTTCGGATCGTTGTACTCCTGAAAGCATTCGCAGAAGAGGAAAAGCCTGTGCGTTGTGCAATAACATGAACCAAATTAATTTTATCACAAATTCAAAGAGAAACATCCCGATTTCTACAGTGGGTGTTAATTGTACTGATTCTCATTGAATATACCCCAGGAAATATGCTAAACATGATTTGCACAACGGAAAATTAAATAAAAGATTCAATAGACACAGGTACGATTTCGGGCACAATAATGTGACATAAATAGAGCTTCAATTTCGACAAATATATTAAGGGGCACATTCTGAAAAAATATTCAGAACCAACCGACCTTTCAACCGTTAAAACGCATAAGGATAGTTACGTATGCAAACTACTAACTTCCGGTCACGCGAGGAATGAACAGAATGACAAGAGAGTTCCATTAGTTTTATACTAAGCTATTTGATTAAATTCTCTTAGTAACTCATCAACTAATGGAAAATTTCAAGATGAATATGATCACCATCATATTAAGCAATTTTCAATTGCATGCCTTCACGCGAGCGGCGTTTCATTCTTTTTGAGGGGTTCAGTACCAGTACAACTGTTTTTTTAATTACAAGACAAGCAACGTTTGTCTTTCGGTTTGCGTTTATGTGCTTGGAAGAGAGCCGACATTCCGGGGCCCTTTGGTTGTACAGACAGGGCCGTCCGCATTCTTGGAATGTAGTTCGGGCCCGGACTCTGGCTGGAATAAAATTGGTCTGAAGTACAGGCAAAGAGCGGCAGGTGGGTCGAGATTTGGCGCCGGGGGCAGTTGTTCTTGAAGGGGAGGACTGAGACGTGTGCCACTTACACCATTGCTCTCATCCTTTATCGGTTGGCTGTACCTCCTGTCTGTAAGCAATGTAAAATGGCGATCGAGGTCTTGCTCTCCTCCCTCTTGTGGAGTGATCGCAACCACCACGTCAACAGAGATGTCTGTGCCCAACGTCCATGTCTTGGGGTGGGAGGCTGAGAATGCCACACTTGGCGCGTTGACAGAGGAGTGTGAGGACCGCATTCCCTCGCTTTACCACCACTTATCCGGTTTAGAGGGCTGAGCGCAATCGTAGGCCCCGGGATCAGTCGGATTTCCTCCTCGAGTGTCGATCGGCCTTGAGGGTCATTCCTTACTTCAATGACCTTTTCGGCCTAGGTATCGGAAATTAATAGAAGGGGTCGTGAAGGATCCGTTCTGCGGCCGGTTCGGTTTGTACCTATTTAATGTAAGTGTTGTTCCTGACTTCTGCTTTTGTTAGGATCCAAATCGAGATTTCCAACCTCGCCAGTTTGTTTAGGCCCTCCCTTTTCATCATGAATGGATCAGTTTTTGTATTTTCTAATGCCCATAATCTGTTATCCTTTCCCTCTCCATTAGAGGGGGAGATAGAGAGAGAGGAGAGAGAGAGAAAGAGAGAGAGAGGGAGAGAGAGGGCTTCTTGATTTCGTTGGAAGACAGAATACAGCGGTCACTCATTTTTATGGTGTGGACAGGTCCTTCTAACATCATTCCTTCTTTTTCGGGAACATCATTCCTCGCCCACGCATCATTTCATTTATATTATATATATATATATATATATATATATATATATATATATATATATATATATAGTGCATTGGGGCAGCAGATCATTATTCAAACATATATTGTTAAATACAACAGACAACTAATGTCTATTATGTTTGATCATGAGCCGTTCTAAATCCGTACATTTACTTGCGTTTCTATGACGTCGAGACATGACGAAATATTAACAACAGAACCATATGTCTAGATGCAATGTAATGTGTTGTGACTAGTTTGAAATGTTACTTTGTTCAGTGTGGGTTGCTTTGTTTTAATGTGGATGGATTCCAATACCCGAAGGTTCTTTTTACTGTGTGTATATGTGAGTATTGTTGGGTTATCAGCTAATATATGTTTAATATTATGTAATATAGTCATTATGTTATTTAATAAAATTAAGATCAGAAAGGTGACAGGTAAGTCAACGGGGCGACGTGGTTGTAGCAAAACCAATATATGTACTGGATTATTATTAGTATCAGAGATACAATCTCTGAACGGGCATGTAATTTGATACAGTACATTGGTTTTTGTAGAGGATTTAGTTTAGGGTTATTAGAGACTATGAGGTTAATTGCTATAATTTTTTTATAATATATGATTAGCCTAAATTGCTTATTATTATTATTGGGTTTAACATTTCTACCTATTATGTTTTTGAGTGTTGTTTCATCATCTTTGTAATTATTATGCATTTGGTTACAATAGTATAAGTTTATAGTATTAGGTTTATTTTAACGTATACTATTATTATTAACATTACGACATTTTTCAGAGATATTATTAAGTTTATTGAGATATATTTTAATTTGTTAATCAATGACGGAATTAGGAAATTCATTAACAAGTTTTTGTTTAATGATATATAATTCTTTATAAAATGTGGTTTTGGAAGAAGATATCATTTGTGTGCGTTTGATTAAGCTTTTTATAACGGCGAACTTATATTGTTGTGGGCATTCACTTTTATAATTAACAATCAAATTACACAACTTATTTGAAAGTCACTCCATCCTCAAATTTACACTAGAACTTAATATTAATAATAACATTTCATTCCTTGATGTATTTATTGATTTCAGCACACATAAATTTACTAATTTTCTATATCGGAAACTCACTAGCATTAACTCGTATCTTCTTAAACACCATTTGACTCATCCAACTCTTTCCGAATCTTTTGCACTCTCCTCAGATTGACACCAAAACACTTTGAAATTCCTGTTCATTTTATTTATTTATTTTCGATTACTGTTACTAATTCTTTTAGTCTTTAATGTTCTTTGAAACCGAAGCAAATTTTACCTTCCCTCTCTCATTGTTTTTATTCTTATTAGTTCTTTGTTCGAATATGAAATCCTTGAAATATGCTAGCATTGGGCAGTTAACCCACCGCGTATAATGACCATGGTGTCGTTTAGTCATTCTTCCCTCCCTCCGAAGTGCATGTTCGCACTTAATCAAAGTTGAAACTTTATATATATATATATATATATATATATATATATATACAATTTTTCCTGCGTATGTGTGTGTGTGTGTGTGTGTATAATAGGAGTAGATAGGCCTATCTATCGCCCGGCCAATACTCCTCCCCCTTCTCTTGAACAGATATAGAGGCTCATCCTTTATTTCATGATTAGGATGGGGTTCCCAGATATTTTCCTTTTTCTCTAGCCTTTGTATTAGTGCTGTAGTAATTCTCTTCTGATGAGTGCAGTCTGTGGCAACGTCTCTTCATTCTGAGGGTACCGGGTTGAGAGTTTTCTGGTTGCTGTTCCCAACTAGTAGTTAGGCGCCCTAACTCTTGCGTAGCGACTTGAGCGGCTGCTCTGATCTGCATTTGAATAATACCGGGGTGCTTGTAGTGCCATGACGCGCATGAAAGGGTGTCCCTTCACGCACTTCCGGAGGGCAACCTCAAGGCCATATTATGTTGCAGGCTGCGCCAGCTCCTTTCTATCCATGTCACATACGATAACCGTCAGCTACTATTACTTTAGGCCTTCTCACTTTCATTGCCAACATTACCCAACAGGACGACAATCAAAGAAGTAAACCTAAACCAGCTCTAAAAAAAAATCACCTGAACCCTTTAACATTTCCTTTTCCAACATCCGTGGCATTCGGACCAACTTCTGTAGTGTGAAATCGTTCATCGTTGAGAAGTCTCCTGATATACTAGCTCTCTGCGAGACCAACCTTAATCCGTCAACCCCCTCCTCTGACTTCTCGATTCTCGGTTACCTTCCTCTCCTTAGGAAGGACTCTATTACCGACATGCATGGCCTGGGAGTTTATGCAAGATTATGAGATTCAAGTAAGAAAACGATTTTTGGTTTCAAACCGAAAATAGAGATGACTGTCTTGTCGGAACACTGTCGATGGAAAAAGAAACAAAAACTTCCCACCATTTTGAATATTATGTCACAGAACCTGCAATCGAATCCAGAAATAGGTGACTTTTATGCTGTTTTTCAGATTAGATAAGAAATATTCTTTGGAACCACAAAATGATTATGGAATTGATCGGGTTTCAAATGAGACATCTTTCATTGCTACTGGTTTATGTCTATCAGTCTTTTTGCATAAATATTTGGTGCAATGTAGCTTTGTACCAAAATTTCTGAATATGCAAGTTTCATTTGATCCAATTCCGAGGTGGATGTACGATACTCATCATTTTATCAGTTTAAGAATAACAAAATAGAATTCGCGACACAAAATAAAAATGGCACTTTACTTTCGTTCTTTTCTCTTCTATGTCCTTTCTTTCTTTTTCTTTCTTTCTTTCTTTCTTTATTTATTTATTTGTCTATTTATTATCTTTGCTTCCTCCCTTTGTCCCTTCCCTTATTTCATTCTTTCTTTATCTTTTCTTTCATGCCCACTCTCTTCCTTTCTTTTCATTTTTTTACTCATTCTCATTTGTTTCCTTCATTCTTTGTTTTTCTCTTTCACATTCATTCTTTTTCTTTCTCTTTTTATGCTCTCACTTCTTTTCTACATTTTTTGTTACCTTCTCTTGTTTTTCTTTCTTCCATTTTTATTTGTTTTCTCTTTTCTTTCCTCGTATTTTCTTTCTCTTTCCTTTCTCTCTTCTTTCATTCTTTCTTTCTTTCTCTTTAAGATGTATATTTTTCTGTCTCTTTTTCTTAAGTTTTTTTCAGCAAATAAAGTTTATCGACTTTTCATTTTCATTTATCGATTTTTCATTCAAACTAGCAATAAATGAATTTACTTTGCATTCTTATGAAACAAATTTTGTTATATTTGTCTTTTAATAAATTTGTTCATTTGTTTCCTTTTAATAATTTTCTTTATTTTCTTTTCCCAAATAATGCTTCATTCAAAATATTATCTTTCTTTTCTTTTGCCCCTGATTTATTTTGCATTCCTAACAGTTAATTAGGAAAATAGTCCCCGTAGTAAACGAAATAAAAGACTATAAGGGTTAGATCTCTCAATTATAATTATTAGGAAAGTTACATCAAAGCAGAACGTAGAGAGTGTGCTTTAATTCACTCTAAAGTTAACCATTTGGTCGAGCATTTCATTGCTTTTTTCTTATTTGTGTGTTTAACATTCAAGTGTCATAGAAATAATTAACATCTGTTATATAAATAATAATGTTTTTCTTAAAAACCATTATTCCCTAATCTAATAAGTTAATAATTTAAATTCCTTTTCATATTTCCTATGCAAATGTCTTTTTTTTTTGTTGTTGCTACAGTTTTATTTCTGTTTTAGCCCACACAATCCTTGGAAGTACTTCAAGGAGCCAGTCGTTCCTTGAAGTACTTTGGAAATTTTCCCTGAACATTCACTTAACATTTTCTCTCTTTTAATCCAGATCCTTTCAATAAAACCTTTTATGAGAATCGAAATAACTACAGATTTTCCCGCAATAAGTTGCCGTTTCTTTCTACATTAGACTAGTTGCCAAGCAAGGCTATAAGACCCAGTCTGTCCAACTGTTCAACCTAAAGCAGAGGAGGAGAAATCATATGTTTCCCAAGGATATTTACAAACCCGACTGGAAAGCGAACGTCGGGTATGTTACATTCACTTTGGGAACCTGTCGTAGAGCAATACTTAGTAAGCGCGATTTAAGTTAATTTTGGTTATTTGATCATCAAAGAAATTTTAATTCTTTTCATCAATTCAGTGTTCAGATCAAAATAAAATTGAATGTTAATTTTTCAACCAGGCAAATCCTCATACAAAAGAATCCTTTCATTTAAATATGAAGTATTAACAAATCTTGCAGACCAATTCTTGTGAACTTGATGCTTTCTGGGAGCCCCGTTGTTGTCAGATAAACTAAATAAGCAGAAAAGGATGAAGATGGATCTATAAAACATAACAGTAGGGTTGTTTCTCTACTTGAGTTATCGTTCTTGGTGATGCCAATGTCTTTCTTTTTACAATACCAGCCTGTTCAAATATTTTTCGAAGCCGGTAGACGTAATTGGAAAAATATATTTAAATAATTTTTTTTATGTGAATAAAAAAAATTACAATAGTAAGAACTTAACAAAATATTATGCCATGGACAAACTAGATTCTATTAAACACTTTTCCTATTTCTTTTAAGCAATATTTTATTACCTCCGGATTCACTATATATTGATGTAATAATGTAAAGAATATATATAATATTTCAATTTAAAATACGTTGCTTTGAACTTTTTCCCCTTTACAATGTCAAATACATTCAATCATATCATAATGAATAAAACGAAGTTGATAAATCATAAGAATTTCTTTCATTATAATTGATTCAATCTTTTGCGTCCAGGTTTCTTTTAATAACACATTATGAAAAACTTCATTAGCAACTACATCCCAACTCCACGTTCAATTCAATTGCGCACTTGTAAAATATAGTATGAAAAATAGCATCTTAATCCTGATGTAGTCTGGCATAACGCTACAAGATGTTCGCTAAAGAATTTTGAACTATTATAATTGATTAATGTAGTTAAAGTACTACGGTTCACACCTTTTAGATTCTAGTTAATCTCGTTCATTCTTCATTGGTTCAAAACTTTTATTCATATTATTTTTTTATGTTTCTATTAATCTATTCGAGATCTACAAATCTTGTAATCTTAGCTTCATTTAATTTGAGATTCTGTCATCCGTCTTTCATTTATTCCAACCAAGATTTTATCAAAACGTTATACTAAACGTATTATTCAATCCATCTCGGCATATATATATATATATATATATATATATATATATATATATATATATATATATATATATATATATGAATATATATATATATATATATATATATATATATATATATATATATATATATATATATATATATATGTTTAGCTGAGCGTAGTTTTTTTTATGCTATGGCCCTTCATAACGTAGATGATCATGCCCGTCCACAGCATCCATTTCTTTATTATCTATTAACTGGAATGACGTCTTGGGGAATATAGTGGAGTGATTTCCCGATATTTTCCCCCATAGTTTTGAATTCAGTGCAGTTCTTCCCGTAGAGTAACCAGATAGCCTCGTGCCCCCTGCTAATTAACCCCCATAGGGCAGTGAAAAGATAAACACTTTCGCAGGTACATTTTTACGAAGTCAATTCAAGAGTAAGCTGAAATTTGAACTCGGCTCACCAATCCCAATACATCCCACAACAAATATGGGACACCGAGTCAGGACTGAACTCAGTAATAATGATCTACGAGATCAGTTTGTTAACCATTACCTTACGGTGAGGCGCCTGAATGTCTATCAATATTTCAACTATATTTTCTAAGTTAATTCGTAATTGATTGTATGCGCACCATTCTTATTCTTACGTACACATAGGCGCATAAGTAATAGTTCAAGCATGTGCATTTTTATACTTGCGTTTTGCGATGTACAATTGCACATGCGTTTTATGTGGGCGTTGCCTGTCAAAAGCGTGTGTCGTCAGATCGCGAGCTAAGTAATTGTAAAGGTCTCTTTTTGCTTTCCTAAATTCTTTCGGCAGAAGTGAGTCGATGTGTTTTTATTATTTTAGTTTTCTTTTTACTACGATTTTTCCTCTCCCTCTTCTCTTCCTCCTCTTTCTTTTTCTTTTCTTCTTTTTCTTCTTCTTCTTCTTCTTCTTCTTCTTCTTCTTCTTCTTCTTCTTCTTCAATCAATGCCGCTATATTTTCTACGGTTTTCTTCTACTTAAAGAAATGATTGATAGATCAAAAGCAGTTTTCGCCCCAACTTCTGAACCCTGTGGCGGAGCCAGCCAAGTCGTTTGGGAGAGAAAATGACTAACCAAAGATCTACATCCGGGTCGTAACATCACAAGCAGCAATCCAAATGCGTCCATTTTCTTTCTTTTTACTTTTTTTTATTATTTTCATTTTATTTTCCATTTTGTTTCATTCAAACAATAAATTAGAAAAATAGAAAAAAGCTTTTGGGAATATTTGCATTAACGAATGCTGTGATGAAGAAACAAGAAAAAAACTAAAATGGTTTTCTACGGTTAATGTGTGGTTGTTTTTTGAACGATTGATTGGGAAGATGCAATTACAACAGATGAAAAATGAGATAAAAGAGATAAGACTCTAGATTCAGGACGCCTACTGTAGAAAGAGATGGTCAACAAGTTCATCTCACCGATCATTAGCTAGTCGAGATTTCGATTTTTACTGTAAGTCTTTGGTCTCTCTGCAAGAAAAAAGTAAGTTAATAAATTTCTTTAAGATTCTAATACACCATATTTCTCGACATCGAAGTCATTTTTTCCCAAGAAATAAGTTTTGAAATTTATCCTATCTTCTTCAGGATGAAATATTTTTTGTTAAAATATAATTTTTTTCCAAGATTATAAAGTTAGAATTTGACTGCGTACTTAAGAACGGAATGTCCTCAAGAACGGGGGTAAAACAGTATGTAACTAGAAATGTTTGCATTGCACTTGTTTATTTCTAAGTGTGTATGGCGACTTGGGGAATGCAGTCTTTGATTTTCCCAACCCACTTTTGGACTCTTGTTTTCGTGTTAGAGCAAAAAACAGCGGAAATATATTAATATTTTTGAAGTGTGCACTTCTTGGAAAAATAAGAAAAGTCGTTCGTGAGTGAATGTATATATTAGACTCATGTCTCCCATATTAGGACTAACTGAAATCCCAACCTAAAGGCGTGATTTGAATCTTATGTTGCGGGTGCAAAAATAGAACCTTTGCTCTCAAAAACAGATTATGGATTTGAACTATGTATTTATTGATTCTTACTTTATTTATTGATTCTTACTTTAAGGATTATTAAACAGTTAATGACTCGGAGAGAGAAACTGAAGAGACAGGTTCAAATTCTGACTGAGTTCATTACGGACGAATAGTCTCGAAAAAGGTATTAAGCCATCTCTATTGATCAAATAGCAGAGTTAAAGTAGTTTATGGGAAGGAAAATTCTGAACAACCGTATTTCAGTTATATGAAATAAAACTGCTCGGTTTTAATTCATCACAATAAAAAAGAAAATTAACAAAAGAAAAGTCAAATTTGGTACGAAATGCGAATTAAATCAATGAAAGGGTAAATAAGTCGCGCTTGAATGTATTTACCCATTTTTCCTAAAAGTCTTTTTTTTTTTAAATCGTAAAGAGGCCGAGTAAGATACAAATAGAAATTGTTGAATTGAGAATGTATTCATTATTGAAAATGAAATTTAATGAATCAACCCCCTCCCACACACACACACACACATTATTGATTTCTTGCAATGTCCTGGACTTACGGATTAACAGGTAAAATATTCTGTATATGCAGTTTCTAATATCTCTTTACCAATTCCGATTCATTAATTTTAGAAGTAAGTTGGGGTGACAACTTTTCAGCGCCCACTAAAATATTTATATCAATGTTTTTAAACAAAGTAGTAAAAGTAAGATTTGTATGTCACCTCTGAACTTGTGGGTAGGAAAATGGTTGCATGGCATGTGAAAGTTTGGTCACTGTCGATCTAAAGACTCGAGTAAATTGTTATTGATTTTAACAAAATAACAAAGCAAATGATTCACACAATATAATGGCGACTGAATGAAACTGTTAGAAATTTTTCATACTATGAGAGGAATATAAATATTTTTTATATAGAAACAAGAAAGTTTACCATAGTTTTTGTAAGTCCAAGATTGGAAAGGTATCACAGAATGAACATTTTCTTTCAAGTGATATTCTTTAAGCTTTAACAGTTTTGGGAATTTTGTATTCCGTGAATTCAGTTTATCAACAATTTATTTCTGTAAACAAAATAAAAGCTACGATTAAATGACAGTATAAGTTTGAGATTCTGAACACTTCCTTTGACAGGTTAATGTTTTATTAACTTGCAAATATAGACATAACATGTCTTCAAAATATGAAAATAATTCATACTTCTATGACTATTTTTGTAATAATAATTAACACAACTACTGACTTACGTTTACTAATTTAATAAAGTTACTCCCTCTCTAACATGATTGGCATTAAGATATTATTTCATGGATGATCAATATTTAGTGAATCATGCTTTATTTACACATTCATATTTGGACGATTATCCTTATCTTTCTTATTGTTATCGCGACATTTTGGCCGTTGTACCCTGTATATCGATCTGGGTAACCTACATTCTATACTGAGCCCTCTATTTAATCTACGGGGATAGACTGTTCTCGTTCTCTCGTCTAGTTCTTAGTTTTGTACTATTCAGTTACACATTCCCGGCACAAGGATTGAACTCCCAGTTACTGTCACTAAATTCAAAATATGTAAATAATTCATAATTTTATTATCCCAATAATTAACACAGACACTGACTTTGATTTACTCTTGTCCCATTGAGTGGCATTAAGATATAATTTCATAGATAACCAATATTGATTAAACATCATACAGTAAATAAAATATACTATGCAGCCACAGAGAATTTTTTTCATCATCGACAAGTCAGATACATAATATATTTTGCGTATTAAAATGCATTTGGATTGCTAAAAAGAAGCCTTATTTAAATAAACTATTTAAATCATATATGATCAAAACAAAGAATGTAACAAGCAGGTATCAAATAATTTAAACTCACACTCTTTATTTGAACTCACACTCTTTATCCACTGTCCTCAAGGACACATGGCACAGAGGATAAAGGCGTTGGTTAGATCCAGTGACAGAATGAGTGTGAGTTCAATATCCGTTTAAGGCAGCGGAAAATTAACAGGAGATAACTGATAACTGACATCCATTAAACATGGCACGTGGAACGAGAACAGTCTACACTAGTGAGTGAAATAAAGGGTTCAATTCGACATTCCAATCACCTGAAGAAGGCCGGAGCGTCGGCCGAAACGTTGTGATAAATATGGCGACAAAGATGAGAACAATAGTCCGAATAATGTAAATAATGTACATAATACATCATCTCAGAAATATAGACAGATAGTGAATAATTAAATTAGCACATTTTTTTTTTTTTTTTGTTCGCAACAAATATTATAAAATGGGAATTTTTCATTTATACATATCGTTTGCTGCACGTTAGAATAAAAAAGTTATTTGGAGCGAATTTGCGTATGTTTAAGTAAACCAGCTTACCATGAATACGAAGCAATTACTTTATTGACTTGATCTCTTACCAGATGTTGATGATTAATTCAGCTGTTATTTATATTTATCTCTGTAACAGTCGGGAAAAACATTACATTCTTGATTGCACAGACTAAAATCGGCACATATTTGACCAACAGGTGAACTACTGTGCGACGTTCAAAATTTATATACAAAATGTATATATAAAAAAGCAGGCTCTTTCAGTGACTCACTAAACTGGCTTCGCTTCTTAACCTCAATAGGAAAGGATTAGAATGAAGTCAAGAACAGATCAGCACCCTTGTGATCAAATCTGCAATTACAATTTCCAGATTAACAACATGACACTTCGTTTATCCATGTGTTTTTTTAATGCTTCTTATGCTTATTGCAGTCAAAATAATGGCAGAAATGATGACAAATGTCAGTCCCCGATGTTTTTCTTCTTTTTCACTTGACCCTTTCATGGTTCCTAACGTTGTTGTAAGGATTTTTGTTATCTGTTGGCATGTGCAGTGAACGGTTATCGGTCGGGTGAGGCTCTGTTGTCGCAATATTATCTGCATGTCAGTGAAGGGTCGTCTCCATTGGAATCTGCAAAGCAAACGCTCCTGGAATGCCAGTATTGGTAAAAGGAAACACAGCGGATGAGAAGAATATTTCCCTCTTCAACGAACGATAATATAGACTTTTTCTTTTCGCGCTTTCTTACATTCTCCTTTTACTTTTTTTTTTCCTATCTCATTCTTTCTCTTCTTCTCACTTTTTTCCCCTCTGCTTTTTTTTGTTCTTCTATTTTTCCCTCTTTTCCTTCATTTTTTTCTTTCTTCTCTCTAACTCTTATATTTTCTTTATTTTCTCTTTTTATTTTTCTCTAATTCATTCATTCTTTCATCCTCCCTCTCGCTTATTTTTTTTACACACTCTGTTCTCTCTTTCTTTCTTTTCCCGCTTTATATGACTCTCTTTTTATTCTTCTCTTTTACTCTGATTTTCTCTTTACTTTTGTCTCTTTCTTTAATTCTTTCTCTCTCTTGTTTTCTCTTTCTCCTTTTCTGTCTTTATCGTTTTCTGTCTTTCGAATTTTCCCTTCCACTTCTCTTTATTTCTCCTACTTCCTTTCTCTCTCACTTTTATATTCTCTTACTCTTCTTTTCTGTTTTCATTTTTCTCTTCATCCATTTCTTCTCCAATTTCTCCCTTTCTTCTCCCTCTATCTTCCATTTTGTCTTTCCCTTCACACTTCTCTCTTTTCCTCATTCGTTCTCTTCTTCACTGTTTCGTTTCTTTCTTCCCTTTCTCTCTTTGTTTCAATCTAGAAACTTTTCTCTCTGAATCTAATTCATTTTCATCCGAATCAATCTCATGCAAACTTTACTTCCTTCGCTTGAATCTGTTCTCATTATATACTTCACCCCTGTTCATATTTATTAGGAATATTTTCTTCTGCAACGAGACCAAAAGTTTCAGGAAAATGGTTATAGCTCCTGGTATTCATTTATCTGTCAACTGTGTGTAGTTGAAATGCATGGTTGTTCATATATACATATATATATATATATATATATATATATATATATAATTTATATATTCATATTTTTTTAGAATTTCCTAAGTCGAAATAGGAAAATTCTTTCCTTAAAACTTATGTGTTCTTGACAATATTCGCACAGAAAGGTTATAGAATATTCATGAACGACATGTAGAAATCATTTTTCTGTTCAAACCTTCGTATAATTACTTAAGCCAAATTCTTCGTCCTTTTCGTCTTCTCTTTTATTGAATCCTGCATATTTATCACTTTGAATTAAATCCCTTTTTTTGTTGAAAAACATCTTTCAGTTTTCACATTTTCCATTTCTCTCATGAAATTTATTTTCGATCTCAGATTATTCCAAGATTGTCAAGGAAAAATGGTCTCTCTAAAATTTGGCGCACTACAATTTGTGGCCGCTTTTTTCTTTGCGACATTTCAGTGGATTTTTGGCGAAATAAACTGAAAAGAAAAAATATAAGAACACATGATAAATTACATAAAAACTTAACCACAGCATATTGTCAATCGTTTTTAACGAAACTTGCATAAAAAAGTGATTGCTGCACATATACACAATATATATATATATATATATATATATATATATATATATATATAGATAGATAGAGAGAGAGAGAGAGAGAGAGAGAGAGAGAGAGAGAGACTGTGACTGAAAATTAATTTATATACGTATGTATATAAACTTTTTTTCAAAGGACGGATTATTTCAGAAACGGCGTAGCTTGTGAAATGCCTGTGTTAAGTTGCAGTGAATGCTTATCTGCAGTCATCCGTGGAAGGAAATATCAGCTAGTACCGAGAAAGCATTGGATCAACAGGTTTTATCGAAGCGAGAAGTGAATGGAGATTTTGACATTAAGTACTGGACCACAGAAAGTCAGAAAATGAAGATAGTTTTAATCACGGTGAAGGAAGGAATGCGTCACAAAACACACTGCATCAATCCTTGTTTCATGCAGAACTCTCTAGTCACATGTCAATAAGAATAGCTATGATAAGAAAGGGTCTCCAATAAGGTAAAAACTGAATCTTGTTTTAATTTAAGGAGGAAGTTTTTTCGGTTGATGCTTTATTCTAATCAAGTTAAACAAATAGGTACTCGTTCGTGCACAAGCGATGACAACATGATTCATTGTGGGAAAACATGGTTTGGACATTATTCTACTGTGAGAAACTGGATTCTATCATTCATGTGGAAAGAAAATTTCGCGTAATCACCTACCACAACGTTATTGAAGACCAAGTAGACTTCTTCCTAGTAATTATTCTACAAAAGCCGAAGCATATTTCAACAGGACAATGAGCTGTGCCACCTCGCGCGTGCTGTCCGGCACTGACTTCAGAAATATGAAAAAAAGATATCATTGTATTGCCGTGGGTCCTAAGCTGCTCAGATTTGCCCCATTGCACTTATGACAAAAGTTCACACGGTACAACCGGTACCTCGTGATTTGCATAACACACACACATATATATATATATATATATATATATATATATATATATATATATATATATATATATATGTGTGTGTGTGTGTGTGTGTGTGTGTGTGTGTGTGTGTGTGTGTGTGTGTGTGTGTATATATATAATAATTCGAATGGTGCTAAAAATTTACGGACCGACCAAAAAGGCCCTTCTCAAACAAAAGAGTGGGGGTGCGCGCGCGCGCGTGTGTGTGTGTGTATGCGTACGTGTGTCGTGGGTATATGACCGAATGGTCACAAGGCTATTGTTACGATCATGAAAAACAGGTTCGAATTTCATCCTGGTAGATTTCTCAAGAAAATACATCTCGGCATGGGATGACTATCCCAGCGTTCGAAGCGTTAACGAAAACGATACCATGGATTTTGAACCCCCAAAAAGTTTGTAAGTGAAATTTTATAAACAGAAATCTTCGGAATGCGTTGCTGATTGACGCTAGTATGAGGATTTGTGCGTCCTTTTGCCTTACTCAAAACTACTGATCATGTTATACGCTATCTTTCGGAAACTTTATTTAAGTCCGTTCAGCAGAACTAGCAGAAAAGTTCATACTTGCAAAGGAGCCATGTTTTAATGTATGTATGTATGTATGTATTATATGTATGCATTACATTGTATGTATTATATCAACTTTTTAATGTATGTATATATGAGTATTTTCTGCATATATGAGAAGTGCACGTTTGCGAGTAGATGCAAAGCTTTGCGTTTGCCCCAACATTAAGGTTTATAGAAGAATCGATCTCACAGCTCATGCGGGGCGATTTTTTTCTGAACATATGTGTGTTACATACACACGCATAAATACCAAATATTAAAGTGTACTCATTGCTCCCGGAATCATGCACCCTTTGCCAGACTCTGTTTATATATACACACACACACTCTCTCTCTCTCCCTCTCTCTCTAGCTCTCCCTCTCTGTATTTAAAGCACAAATCTTGCAATTAGGAAAAGTTTAAATTTTCATTATTTTTACTATCAGATCCAACAACAACAAAACGACCATTGTAAAATCACAAATATGCATCGTATTTTCGTTAAACTTCTTTATACTTTGCCGTTCCTTTAAGCGCCATGTTCTTTTCTTTATATTCCGTGTAATATTTTATTTGGCAAGATTTCCTTCCAGTTTATTCAATTCTTTCCACATGTTCACTTCATTTTTATGCCATCATCAAAAATCGTCTATCTCTTTTTTCCCTTTTTCTCACCGTTTATTTTTCTCTCGTTCTATCTCCCTCTCTCTCTCTCTCTCTTCTCTTTTCTTGTGCCTCTACTTTCACGTCTTGTTTTTCTCTCACTCTGAATTTAACGTTTTCTTTCTCATTCGGTAATAGAGAAAAAAAAATTCTTTATTGCAAATACTTTATTATCATTCTTTATCATTCAAGCCCATCACTTCTATCGCATGTCTATGACAAATACTCGACAATATAAATAAGTTGTTTGACAATTATATCTGAATGATTAACTCTTCATGAGGAAGACTGCATAACACTGACATAAACCGTCTGTTTGTCGACTTCTGAAAGTGTGTCACTTTTTGCTAGAGCCAACATTTAAAGAAACAGAAGTTAATAGAGACAATGACGAGAAGATTAGTTTCTCTGGAAATAGTTATTTGTAAAAGCAGGACGATGTTTCTTGACTGTTTACCAAATAGCAACAAAACCGTTTATGTATTTGAAAGCCTTTTTCGAAAATCAAACTCAAAAAAACTTAGTAAAATAAAATCCAGTTCCTGCTTTTTATGATACACTTAAAAAAAATATCTTCTGCTTGTAAGAATTCGTTTGTAAAACTTATTTCCGCCTTTACTTTATTTACCAAATTGAGCTTTTTCTGTTGATTTACAAAACAGAATTCTTGTATAATTTCTTCTCCATCATTATTTCCTCTGTTTGGGACAATAAATACTAACATGTCATAGAAGAGACACGCACTTATTTGATCAGGTTAAGAATGTCTTATCTACTAAACGAATTACATTTGATCATTTCTTTTTGAATGATTAGGAAATTGCTGTAAATAATTTTCTTATATAAAAACATTTAAAATCGTCAGTGTTAGGAAATAGTAATTCAAATACATAAATGAAATGACTGGTATGAAATATCTGAAGAAAGTATATGATGGAATTTATGAAAAACCAGGTGGATGTTTAAAATGTTTTGTTTTTTTTCTGTTAATGTTTTGCTCTTTAAGTGATTTAATGTTGTTTATTGATTGCTAGTGTTTGAGATACAATTTTCCAAAGGAGAATATACATATGTTCAGCACCTCAAAAAATCCACTCTGTATAAAAAAAATAATGTTGCTCCTGAATTGACATTCCCTTTGGAAGATCTACAACGCTAACAATCAACAAACAACATTAATTTCTTCCATTGACCACATATGCACTACACTCTCTTTTAGGTTGATGTGTCATTTTTAGTTTAGTACAGTTGGTGTTAGATAGATAGATAGATAGATAGATAGATAGATAGATAGATAGATAGATAGATAGATAGATAGATAGATAATGTTTTCAAGCAATGCCATCGCTTTATCCATCTTCAAATATAGGAATCACGAATGTGGCGTTTACTCCTGCTAGGATATTACTTTCTCTTGCGCAGATGTAGCAAAGTTGGACGCCTTTAGCATTTGTTAAATGAATTCGCTATAACGTGTATTCAATAACCTCTTTGTATGTGTGGCATCTTTGATCATTCTTTAGGCTTGCTCTGCATGACAGAAGTGACCACATTCATTTACACGCAAGATCAGATTTTGTATTAACATTATCAAGGAAATTAATACCAAAACCCTTTCAAATATCTCTTTTGAATTTTTCATTTGAAACACGATCCAGTTCAAAGTTTCGTTTACTAATATACACTGCTTTCATCCAGAGTTCTTATTACCATGGATTTTTAAGTTTTTGTAAAGCCTTCAAGTTGTTAAAAAAAATCAAGCAATGCTTAAGCATGAAGCTTCTTTATGTGAAGAAAGGCTTTTCCCAGAGCCAATCCAACTCTTTGGACTTTGAAAACATTTGTCTAAATAGAAGAAATATTCCACATCACTGGATGCAAAAGAAGTTGCAGATATTATATCAGTTATTTCACCAAGTGAGATACTAGATAGACGTTCACCCAGCAAGAGGGTTCATCCTCCCTTTAACACGTCTTATTTTTTTCATGTCTAGGCACAAACATTATAGGCAAGCCTGACAGGGGAGACCAGTTTAGTCACAGATCACCCATATATATATATATATATATATATATATATATATATATATATATATATATATATATATATATATATATATATGTGTGTATGTATGTATGTATGTATGTATGTATTTGAAAATATGAAAAGCATAATCCCAAAATGATGGAAAATAACTAGCCAGACAATGCATACATACACACATACACTCATGGATTGAGTGATAAGTAATGTCTTCAATTTTCTAAAACATCTTTAGACCAAATGGAAAACTGAATCTGATATCAAAATGAATTAATTTTATTTTGATTCAAAATTACAAATTTATTTTGCAACGGTTCAACATTTATTGCGACAAAATTTGTATGGTCTCTGCATCACTTCATTTCATCCTCGGAGAAGATTTCTAGTTTACTTTTATGAATTGCACGCCTCAGGTTCAACTTTGGCATTGGCTGAAATATGTTGAATATTTATAGCTTCTTTCAATTTCGGGTACAACCAAGAAATTCATAATTCTCCCCATCTGCTGATTGCGGCTTTATGTTGTCGTGAGGTGATAACTAAGGCATCAATGGCTAATGTATTCTCCAAAAATGGTGAACATCAATGCAGCATCTTACCTGCCAGTGATTTTTGGCTGTCTCTATAGAAATTAACATTCATAATTTATTCTGTTTGTGAATATTAGCAATTCTGTACTCCTTTTTTTTTCTTTTGTTGTTCTTTTGTCCGTTACTCACCACAATACAAAAGAGAATAAAATAAACAAATGAGGAAATTAAAGTGAATATGAATTGAATTAACAACAACAAAACAGAGAAGGAGAAGTGCGTTTTTTGTGTGCATGAAATCCATTTTCAGTTAAAAAGCAAAATGAAATAAAATGTCTCCTTATAAATAGAACTTATTCACTTGAGAACAAATCCGTTATTGAAACTGCTATTTGATGAGCTTTCACTCAATCCCAAATTCTTCTGATATCAGATATTTCAGTGAACAGTTTCCTGAACTGGGATAAGTTTTTACAATTATATCTACTTTTTAAATAATGAACATAAATAAACAAGTACTTTTAGCCATGAAAAAGATTCAAAACAAAATGAGATTACAATTTATTGACCAAAATCTGAAGAACTCGCTGATGTTTTCAATAACTAATTCCAGTCTAAACAGAAAGCAAAATGGATATTCTCATTAAGGATAATGAAGCTCATCTCATTTTTAAATTAAGTCAATAAATTTTTAAAAAGTGCTAAATATATTCATATAAATATTATTACGATATTTATTAAGTCAAGCACAAGATTTAAATGGAGCCTCTAAAGTTGTGCGTAGAAAAATCAATGCATTATGTAATGCTAAAGTTTTGGCCAACCTCGTGTGACTCTGACAAGCAAGTTGAAGCATTAAACATTAGAGATTGTTTCATCATTTAATCTGCTGAGTGAATTTGTATCATAATAATAATGATGATGATTTATGGTAAAAATTGAAATCAGCAAGTTGACAAGCTGTTTGGCATCGTTTTCATTTCTGTTTGTTCATGGACAAGGAAGCAGACTTTGTAAATATTTACATGCCACAAGAAATAATATCCGAATGAACTTTACACAACACCATTCAGGTAAAAGCTACAAGTATCAATGTTGATGTTTCAGGAAGACAAAGCTGTTTTTCATCAATTAGAAATAACACTATTTCTTTGCCCAAACACATTTGTGTGATTTTCAAATTTACATTAGCCATATCTATCTATCTATCTATCTATCTATCTATCTATCTATCTATCTGTCTGTCTGTCTGTCTGTCTGTCTCGGTGTCTTCATGTGTTTATTTATGTGACTTTTTTGATCGAGTTCACTCCTTGTAAGGCAGTAAAGCCACTGAGACAGAAGAAGTTGCTGAGTGTGGAAGAGAGAACAAAAGAAGAGTAATTAGGAAGACAGTAAATAGCAATTGGCATTGCATTCAAATTTTTTGCAGATTATTGATGGCTGAAAAGCATGGAGCCGGAAGGGAGTTGCGCAAGCGAGAAGTGCGGAAAAATGTTAGCATAGAATTTTACATCTAGCTAGTTCTCTGTAAATTGATGAAACATTGTCGCCAGTTTAGTATTGCGCTTAAATTCAAAGAATTGAAAGACACCGTAGTGAAGAGATCATCCGAATTGTTACCATGAAAGTATTTCTAGAAAAGACACAGGAAGCCAACCTTATGGCGGCGGGAAAGTGACAGAAGCCGAAATACTAGAACAGAGACAATAATATTGACGATTCTTCTTAGGACTTTATCAACGAGCTAAATGATAAACATCACTTTGCTAAAGTCCAAAGAAGAATCAGCAATATTATTGGTACTGTTCTGGAGTCTCGGCTTCGGTCACTTTTCCACTGCCTTAAAATTTCCTGCCTGTGCCATTTCTATAAAAATCTATCTATCTATCTATCTATCTATCTATCTATCTATCTATCTTGGTGTCTTCATATCTATCTATGAGGTAAAATTATATATACATTTTTATATACCAAAAAGTAAGGAAAAGTAATGAAAATTGGTAAGAAAGAAAATTTCGTATGACACGTTTCGTTTTTTTGGACTTCATCAGACTAATGTCATGTTTACGCTGATGTTACTACTGCGGACTAAAAAGATGGGACGCTGAATTTTTAAACTTTTAAATTATGATGTATTTTTGATATGTGTTTGGATATATAGTCTAGCCTTGATATCTGTCTATGTATTTTGATGTCTTCATATTTAAGTTCATTTATACATTCTCCCTTTCCTTCTTCCTCTTCCCTTTCTATCTATCTCTTTCTTTATTTTGAGATTTCTTTTCTGTGTCAATGAATCACTTCTTATGATTTAATTGTCTTAAATTTTTCGATATACACACGCACCTGCATGATGAAGAAAACTACGACTGAAAAATAATTTCTTATTTCTATTGTTTTATGTTTGATATTTGAAAGAAGAAAGAGGAAATCAATAAAAACTATGAAAATGAAAGGAAATGAATGGCGTGGAATAAAAACAAACGGTAAGAAAGGAAATTGAAGAAAGAAAATCAGAAAAAAAAGAGAATTAAAAAGAAATGGAGGAATTAGAAAAGAAAAAACAATATGGAACAGGAAAATGGGAAGAATAAAAACGAAGAAAGAAATAAATAAAAAGGAGAGATATAAAGAGATAATTTATACTGAAGCCTGGAACTGTGTGTGTGTGTGTGTGTGTGTGTGTGTTAGCGACCGATAGCAAGAGCTGTCCGGTGCAATCGCGAGTGGCAGATGAAATAGAGAATATGGGGTCTGGCGCGGAGGAAAGACTTTGCACTAAAAAGAAACAAAATAAGTGGCCAAAGTCGCAAAGATTTCTTTTTGATGTCGGATTTGGATGATTCGCCCCAAGAATTGTTTCAATCTGATTTTGTCGAGCGCGCGTTCTTGTGGATTGACGCGTGTCTTCAGATGAAAAGGCATTATGCCACTCTCTGATTCCTTATTGATTCAATATGGTGATGTCGGCAACGTTATTGGTGCTCATCAGAAGTCCTATGTGGATGGACGATTCTAGGAATTTCTAGAAGAAAAAGAGGATAATAAGTGCTTGAAAACTATCCGGTGCGAAATTGTGTTGCAAAATTTGAAACGGTATTGCAATTACAGATGCAGTGAGTGAGTGCATTTGAAAATCTGCTATCGAGACTCTTTTATGTGTGTTTAGGTTTATAGAACGATTGAACACAATCCAGTCTCGTTCCTTATAAGCATGTGTCGAAAGTTCGATTCTCACCTGTCGTTGCCTTGTCCCAAATTAAGACAGACGATCTACCTATAAAATATATAAAATTAATGCAAATCTAAAATGTATCACTCAGCTGATTGATAATATATTCAGCATCTTAACTCCGGAGTTTAGTAGAGGAACCCTTTTGTAATTATTCAGTTCAGAAGGTTTGAAAACTCTTCAGTCACGTACACCTCTATTTCCGCAACTGGCATCTTCATGCTATTACGCAATCTTAAAGTAGGAATGAGAAACAATGTAACACCGAATAACAATCATATATTGCTCATCATCTCTGCAGGAGAATTTCGTAATAGCCTGAAAGTGCCAGTTGCGGAAGTATAGGGGTTCGCATCTTAAGAGTTTTGTATGTATATGTGTGTGGGATATTTTTATATTTCAAGAACAATTTTGCAGGGAAAGATGTATGAAAAAGTGGAAAATTTTTCGTGTGAAGCGTTTCATCTCTTAGGACTTCAACGAACTAAGTTTGTTTAATTTGATGCAACTACGCATACGATCGAAATGGAAACACTGGGAATTTAAAATTTAAAAATATTTTGTTTTTATGTGTGTTTTTGGCCATATAATCTGGCCAATTTCCTTAGATTCTTTTTCTTTTTGTCCTTTGAGACGACGCAGAGAGAATTCAAAAAATTCATTTCGAAATAAGTTCAAGGTATATTCGTGATTGGAAGCAAATCATTTGCATCCACCTAGAGCAGACTTTTTACGAAAGATTTTAAAAGTCTGAATTATATCGAGACCGACCATTGAGATTTTACTAAAAATGTACGGCTTAACAAGCGTCAAATCCACTGTAGGTGTCTTCCTACAGTTGATTTGCCACTCGTGCTCACCCCTATATATTCGATTGGTAAAGAGGAAGTTTCACACAGAGAGTTTCTTCCTCAAAATTGTTACATTGTAGAAGAGACCCTAACGCCGGTCACTACACGGCTAGGGTCAACCATTATCTATCCTACATATCCTCATAATATGCACTTCCTGTCCCCTCCTTGTACGACTTTGCAACAATTTACTAATCTACATGGTATTGGGTGAACAATAGTATAAATATATACATATATTCTGAAGTGAATATGTATTTGTATCTGTCTGTCTATCTATATTTATGTATGTTTGTTATTTGAATGTGTATATAAGTGTACCTTGTGTGTGTATGTGTGTGTACGTGTGTGTGAATGTGTTGTTTGTGTATTTTCGCGACTACATCGAAACAAAATGAAAACTTTACTACCACTTAAATATCTGTTTTTTTAGAGATGTTCGGCCATTCCTTCGTTTATTAAACTCAAAATCCTTTTTGAAAAGCTACCGATTGTGTGTAAGCGACATACACGGAAATAAAAGAACCTTTTTGTTCTTCATATTAAACAATAACAATTATTTTATGTATTTTGATCATCCGCAAAAATATAGTTTCATATTACAGGTTACATGATTGTAGTTAACTGAATGGCAGAATTGAAAAATAATATTCTATTTCTTTCCCTGCCTCTTCTCCTCTCTATCTATCTATCTATCTATCTATCTATCTATATATATATATATATATATATATATATATAGAGAGAGAGAGAGAGAGAGATAGATAGATAGATAGATAGATAGATAGATAGATAGATATTAATAAATATACATATCTTTCAACAGTAACACGACTCAGCCTTTCATGCATAATACAATCTTCGGGTGCTGAGTATAGACTGGGCATTACGTAATTTAGATTTTACTAAAAATATCTGGTTACCCCAATGTTGGTGCAGTCAAATATTATACGAGGATTATAGCTTATTATTTATATATATATATATATAGGAATAATCATATATATATATATATAAATGTATATATATAGACTGGTTTCGTATATATATATAGTTTTTCCTTTATCTTTATCGTTTATTTTAGGTGTCATATAAAACATTATAATTTTAATTTGAAACTTTTTCTATATATATATTAAGAAAGTATACGTGCCTTCTCATTATATATATATATATATATATATATATATATATATATATAGTTTTTCCTATATATATATACATATATATATACGAAACCTATATATATATATATATATATATATATATATATATATATATATATATATATATATATATATATATATATATATATATATATATATATATATATATATATATATATATATATATATGTATATATATTTCGTATATATATATATATATATATATATATATATATATATATATATTTTTTTTTATCTATATCGTTTATTTTAGGTATCATTTATATATATATATATATATATATATATATATATATATATATTAAGACAGGTTTCATATATATATATATATATATATATATATATATATATATATATATATAATAGTTTTTCCTTTATTTAGCAACTACTCAAGTCCGGAATTTTTCCACAGCATACCTAGTTATCTCCCCTTATACGGTGTCCGTCAACCAAGCCATGACTCCGCATATAAAATGGTAATTTTCGGATGACCATAACAATTTTTGTCCTTCACAACCATGAACACTAAATACTTACTCTATAATTAACAATACCCTGCTGATGACATTATGCTATGTCGAAAGTACTCGGAAATAAATACAATATGAGCCAATTTTTTTAATAATCGCACAAAAAAGCTTATCCGTGAATATGAAAGGATCTTATCCAGAATAAGTAGGCAACTGAAAGAATCATCACATATGCTAGCTTATGAAGATCTCTTTAGGGGACCTATCATAGAAATAAATACTATATGAGAGTCACTAATAAAGAAAGAAAAACATGTCAGCAAGTCTTCAAAAGCGGCCAGCGGCAGCAGCTTCATTCAAGCTTGAGAGGTAGAAGCAGCAGTAGCAGCACTTATCAACGGGTTAGCTTCAAGATTGCCACGTGAATTTGATGACATATTAATGCCATACTCAGATAAGCTTCATTCTTTCGTCCAAGCAGAATTTTGCTTCCTGGTCATGATATTTCCACAGAGTCGAATCACCTTCATATCCTCTGTATTGCAAACGTAAAAAGAAAATTTCACTAAGACATCATTTTCTCAATAACTGCTACTTTTTTGGAACAGACACCTGCGTGGATTCTTTTTCTCTGAACACTATCATTATCTATCACCCTTATCCTCATAATCATCACTCCTCGCCACTTTCTCTTCCACTCAGATCAAAACTTCATTCGTCATTTTAATAGTAAGCCTACACCTTGAGTCGCACTAGAAAAAAATTTCATATTTTCTATAGAGAAAACATTTTCTTCAAGAATCCTGAAAGCATCATCAGTCGGTAGTTTATTAGATTGAGTTGAATTACGTTTCTTGATGTTGAATGACAAAGAGCAGTTAAGGGATTTCAAAAAGACGTATTAGTTTAGAAGGAAATAAGATGCATTTTATCCGTATTTACATCAGTGTCTAAAAACATTCCCTTTCTACAACATGAAAATTCTGAAAGGAAGAATTTGATGAAATTCTTGGAAAATCTTCACTACTCTGCAGATTCTGAATCCATTACTTATGGTTATTTGGTTCCAATAAATGTTTCGGTAAGCTTTCTTGAAAGATTTTTAATTGATTATGGAAAACCTTGATTTTAAAAGGTTAAATTCTGATTTTTATTTCAATCACTAAGTCAATTGATCACTACTTTCATGTCAGGTTAGGCTTGAGACATTCACTGCTCTCAAATCAGTCAAGTGAATAACCTGAAGTTATTCCATCTTTTATTTACTCAACTAAGTTCTTTTTGAATGGTTTGTTGCCAATTGCTTTTTGCCTTTAGTTTTTTCATTCGGAATCTACGGTATGACTTCGAATGCAAACGTCTTAGGTCATAGACAGACTTCCTACTCAAATCATTTCCTCCAATGTTTGAATATTTATTTCGGAGTGGGACATTAATTGGATTGTTTTCTAAATTCGTTTTTTATTTATAAAACCGTTCCAACTGAGTTCTCGCATTTTTCTTAAATATTTCTTGTCAAATGCATGCAGTTCATTCTAATATCAGGATTTCAGATGCCTTGTTTCGCTGCTATAGGCCAAGGAAGAAGAAATATATAATTCTAAAACTTAATCTTTGGGTCAACTTTGTCGAGGCTTTCACCCTGTTCATTGAGCGGTTCTAGTTTCGACAGTTTCAATTGTGTTTTGGCTTAGAAGAACGTATCTTGGAAATTGAGGATTTCCTAATGTTTGCTTTGTTTTCTTGCTTTTTAGTGCTAATCATATTTTTCAGCCATGTTTATCAGCCATATTTGTCAGCCCTATATTTTCAGTTTTACTTTTCTGGTCCTGTCATTTTTTTTCAGCCAGCACAACTTATTTTTTATTTTTTTTTTAATATCTCCTTTTGGTGAATTTTGCATATTTTTCTTGGTTGTTCTACTTCTTCGTTTGTTTAAAGTCTTGGGAATTGGAGGTATTTAAATCTAGTCTCGTCTTGTATAGGAATCCAACAGGGAAGACCCAATGAGGATCGAAATCACAACCATAGACATCCTAATCATTGCTCAGTGGCAAACTTAATGTACGTTAATCTGAGACACCATAGTAAATAGTAAATACACGAGTAAAGAAGAGTTTGTGTTTTGTGTGTGTTTAGTATATGAACGTGTGTATCTGATTTTCTCCCTAGCGATGGGATCTATAACATAGAAAGAAAGAAAGAAAGAAACATGTAAAGATAGAGAGAGAAAGAGAGGGTGAGAAAAGGACAGGTGAATGAAAAATTAAAACATAAAGAAATATTAAAATGGTAAAAAAATTCGGGGGTTGATATATCGGAGAGGGGGAAACGGAAGAATAGAAAAAAATAAGGAAAGCGAAAGAAATGAAGGAAAGAATGTGTATGAGGAGATTTGGCGCCAAACGAATGATGGTGACGGAAAGGCGAAGATATAAACGTATGTTAAATTCAAGATGGAGAGGAAGAGA
The DNA here is from genome assembly GCA_903632075.3 of Acanthosepion pharaonis. NCBI lineage: Eukaryota > Metazoa > Mollusca > Cephalopoda > Sepiida > Sepiidae > Acanthosepion > Acanthosepion pharaonis. The sequence continues at coordinate 933,900 of CAHIKZ030005598.1, read as the reverse complement.
GAGAGAGAGAAGATTGAATGTAAAAGTGACAGGATGGATCAGGAGAATAGAAGACATGATGCAAAAATAAAAAAAAATTGCACAAAAATAAAAGGAAAAAATAAGAAAGCGTCGATTGATAGTAAATTGAAGAAATGACTTTTTGATTTGTTCTTAAAAATAATCAAATTCAAATCAAAAAGAAATGAACATATTTTCGTATAAAATAGAAAAAAAAAACCGGCCTAATCTCCGACCATGCGTGCACTTAGTGGCAGTGTTAGGCACGCTACGCAATATTTGCCCATGTTGGTTTATATGCAGATGTATATGTGTTTGAGAGAGGGAGAGAAAGAGAGAAAGAGTGGTAGAGATGGACGCTTTTCCTCAACCGAAGAATGTGTGGGCGTAAATATTGCGCGTTCCACATTTATTCTCTTTGGAATGACTTTCTTTTCTTCCTGTATTACTTCTGCACCCCTTCCGAGTTTTCTATCAGTCTATTTCACCCGCGATTGTCTCACTATTTCTCCGCCTTTCCAGTCGCTGTCTTTTTACCTTCTACACTCCATCTTTCGTTTTTCTTTCTCTACCATCTTTTATTTTACCATTTCTCTATTCAATACTTTTATCTCTCTCTTGCTCTCTCTTTCCCAATCCATTCCATTCATTCCCTCTGATTCCCCTCTCTATCTCTCTCTCTCTCTCCCAATCTCGTGACATTATAACAAGTATAGGCAAATATGTTTTGCTACCTCACCTACTCATATATAACTCCTACTTTGTTTTCCTCTTTCTTCCTACATCTCTTTGCCACCTTTTCTCAGTAAGCACCTCCATCTATATTTATCCACTCTATCCAAGCTTACCATCGATCTCTATCCTATCACGCTTTTCTCCTGATTGCATCTAATTCCGCCATTTTTCTTTATATTTCTCTTGATCATTTTATCACTAGGCTTCATCTATCCTCTTATTTATTTTCGTCATTTACCTTTCTTTAATCATAATAAATTATGTCCTTTTCCTTTACGTTCTTCACATTTCTTACTTCTTTTAAATTCTATCTCTTTGTACCGTTTCATAAAATTTATATACAAACATTTTCTTTGATCTCTTCTCCTGTCCTAAACATTAAATGTGAATCTTTATACATATTTATTTCGACCTCATTTTTTTTGCTCTCCTCTTAGTTCCTAATTTTCTTTAGTACATTTCTTCACAGATAGGACCTACGACGACACGTACACAGATTACACCCACCACGACACATACACAGATAGTGCACACAACGACACGGATACAGATAGGACATACGACGGCACCTACTCAGATAGGACTCTCACGTACAAAGATAGAACCCACCACAACACATGCACAGATAGTACCCACCATGACACGTACACAGATAGGACGCACCACAACACGTACACAGATAGGACGCACCACAACACGTACACAGATAGGATCCGCCATGACACGTACACAGATAGCACCGACGAAGACACGTACATACATAGGACATACCACGACACGGACACAGATATGATCAACCATGCCACGTAAAGAGTTAGGATATACCGTGAAAACTAAAGAGATAGGATCCACCATGACACGTAGACAGAAAGAATCTACCATGTCACGCACTCAGATGGCACACACAACGACACGTACACACAGAGGACAGACATGAAATGAAAACGGACAAGACCCATCATGGCACGTACAAATATAGGGCCCACCAAGACACGTACATACATAGGACACACCACTCCATGTACACAGATCGGATCCACCACGAACGTACACAGATAAGACGCACCATGACACCTACACAGATAGGACGCACCATGACACCTACAAAGATAGGATCCACTATGACACTAAACAGACAGGACTCACCATGACCCGTAAACAGATAGGATCCACTACACAAGCATAGAACCCACAATCACACATACACAGGTAGGACCCACATTGACACGTGCACAGATAGAACCCACCACAATAAGTACACAGATAGGAGCAACAACGACATGTAAACCGATAAGGCCCACCACGACACGTACACAGATAGGACCTACCATGACCCATAAACAGATAGGACCCACAATGACACGTACACAGATAGGATCCACCATGACACTAAACGGACAGGACTCACCATGACCAGTAAACAGATAGAATCCACCACGCAGGGATAGGACCCACAATCACACATACACAGATAGCATCCACCATGACACGTACACAGATAGGACCTACCCTGCCCCGTAAACAGATAGAATCCACCACGATACGTGCACAGATAGGATCCACCATGACACGTACACAGATAGGATCCACCATGACACGTATACAGATAGGTTCCACTATGACACCTACACAGATAGGACCCACAATGACCCGTAAATAGATATAACCCACCATGACACGTACACAGGATTTACATCCTCATTCTCTTCGCATTCTATTAGTAAAGCGGAAGTTCCTCTCAGACAAATCCTTCACAATAACTATTTCTTTGTGAACAAATTTTTGGGGTGATATTTTCCCCAATCACTACGTTTTAACGCACTTCAAGTTTAGGGTCAGCCTTTATCTATTCTAAATATCCTCATAATATGCATTTCTAACTTCCACTTCTTATACCATTAAAATAACCTCATTCAGTAATTTTCTACCCTAAGAAGCTCTTAGGTTTTGTATTGTGGTAAAAATAGCATAAAATATGATCCCTGAATTTTCTATTCTTATTTTTCATGGTCGACACTGTTCGTTTTACACTCGCTTCTATTAGCTAAAAATGATCATCAAAATACGGATATGGACTCGTCGGCCTATATTAAGGGTGGGGTTTGCATGTGCCAGAGACCAAAAAGAAAACGACAACCCTGATCTCCCGTATATGTGCTTCTACGTGGCACTTGTCTGCAGTACCACTTTCGTTTTCATTCTCTATCGTCCTCTGGATGATGGAACTGTAATGTTCAACGGAATATCTGAGAAGATTGATAATATCCTCACTTCATATCTCTCACTAGCTTTCATATTTCTAGTGACTTCAATGATCATCGAAAAAATGGTTAGTCCACTTGAACGAAACTGATAAAGAAGACAGATATTGCAGGGACTTCTCCGTTGTCTACTCACTAACTTGTTTTATTGACATTCCCTCCCGCAAAAGGACATCAGGCGAACCTCTGTAGCCTCTTGCTCTTATCCTAACTGAAAAATGATTCGCTGAGCCCACACCTTCTTTACCATTCACTAGTCAGTATCAAAGTGAGATAACGAACCAATGCCTTCCATAGAACGAAATATGACTGGAGCAGCTTCAGTTCTTACATGGCAGAATCTTCTCTCTTAAGCTTCTTCAAGTATACTCCATCCAATAAAGCTCCTCCTTGTCTCAGAATGAATTCTCTACACCCCAGAAAAAATTCTAGCAAACTCGAACAGCCGAATGTACAGCAACCATAGCTTATGGTAACCACTATGACAATATCTATCACAGGGAACATAGCTAGGCTTTGCATTTTCTAGAACTCTCTTGTTGCTATGATTGGGGGTAGTTCTAAATGTAGCTATGTACAAGCAGTCCAGGCCAAGGTCGAATGTACACAACCGAGTTCTGAATAGAGGCAAAGAGTCAGTGCCTACTATTATAAATTGCCCCGAGCTCATCTCAACCTCGTCAGATAACCTCAACCGCTTTGCTACGATCTTTGCTTTTAACTCAACGTTAGGTAACTAAGATCACCCCTTCCCGACTTACCTCATCTCAATGAGCACAATCTCAGTAATATTTATATTACAGTCCGGAAAGTCTCAAGACTTAATACGCATGTCTTTTACTGGACGTCGTATTCTTACTATTTACATAGTTTCTGTTTAAATGAATATTAGAAATCCGTCAATAAACATGAAAAGATTATATATATATATATATATATATATATATATATATATATGTGTGTGTGTGTGTGTGTGTGTGTGTGAATATGTATGTATATATATATATAAAATAAATATATTAAATTATTGCCAAATATATATGACACCGTATTTACTATTGTTGCTAAAAATGTTTAAATGATAAATAATAGGGGAAATCATCTATACAGAAATCATTTGTCAAAAATATGTACAAAGCAGACAGGTTACGACTCGAAATTATATTCATCTATATATACAGTGTTATGGGATAATTTTGTATTTATTTTTAGTCAGTTAAGAGTAGTTATGGAGAGGTTTTCAAGCATCAATATGAACGACTAAAACTCATGGTTTCAGGTCTAATGTCTGGAACGGAGGGTATCAACGACAAGCCACATTGAAGTCAAACGGAAAATGAGGATTCCACTTTGTTATTTAAGGAAAAATTAAGTTTGGCAAATTTTGGATAAAGTTACCCAGTTTTAGGAGCATTTCAATAAACAATTCGTTGAAACAATTCTGAATATTATTCAAATAATGGGAAATGATTTTCAATGGTTTTGGGTTAATGTTGTTATTTTTGGTTCAAAACTGAAAAGGAAAAAATAACATACTTGCACAAAAGATCGGAGCGGAGAAAAAAAGAGATGAAAGATAGGATCAACAATAAAGTAAGATAAAATTAAGAACAGGGAGTTATGGTTGGGGCCGCCATATACGCCATAAATGAATAAAATCGACGGTTTCTGTAAATAACCAGAGTTAAGCAGAGATGAACGGATTTAGCATGTGGTCAACTGCTAAAGGTACCATAGTGTAGTAAAACTTCTATTTCATCACTTATCTACCTTATTTATTTCAGTTATCTCGGGAAAACGAGAGAACATTGTCCCATATGTAATAAATTCAAATATATGTATTTTGTTACTAAGATGAGAAACTGACTGTGTAATAAACGAATCTCTATCTATAAAAGGCAGGATGAGTGTGTGTGTGTGTGTGTGTGTGTGTGTGTGTGTGTGTGTGTGTGTGTGTAACGAATGCACGGCCGTAATTTTCGACGGATTTGCATCAACATTTACATGCACATGCTCCAAGTTAGTGGGAAGGCCAAGAACGAACTTGCATTTCCCAACTCCCATCGATAGTGGAAATAATCGATTTTTTCATGCTTCTACGGCAGTTTTCATGTAGTTTACGGCCATTTTGTACTGGCCAGAGTGAGAGCCTATAGCGGGCTGCCGCGAATAGGCAGGAAGATTCTCTTGGCCAGCGTGAGAGCCAACAGCTGACTGACACGAATGTTAACTAGCATGCTAGCATGCAAAAAAAAATCGATAGCTGCATTCGTCACGAGTGGGAAAAATTTAAATCTGCATAGCACTTTACTCCAATTGGCTCATTCGCTTGCTTAAACTCAACGTTGATTCTGATTCCACAGAACTGGGTTGGATGTGAAAAAGTATTTGTTTTTTTTCCAGTTACGAGTCCTTTTGTAAAGCTGATCGTTTTGTCTTCATTTTGTTTAGTTCTTTTTCGTAACAGATTTAATGTTTAGTATAGAGCTTAGAAAAAATTCGCAGTGTAAGATAGGCAAGAAGTAAGGCATGTAGCAACATCAGTACGGCAAAGGGCACTCCTTTAAAGGCAAGGAAGGGCAAAAATATTTTAAGTCAAGTGATAGCGATTGCTGTATGAGTCGTATGATTTTTTAATCAAGCACGGGCAACGCCGGGCCATGCTGTTAGTACAGGATAAAAGAAGGCGACGCATGCAAAGAAAAATGACGAAAATGTATTCGAATAGAGGACACAGGAAAGAAGTGGACGATGGCAAAATAAAATGATGAAATGATAGGAAAGAAGACAGAGTATAGAAAAATTGACGGAGATGGATAAGAATAGAAGAAAAAGAAGAAGATGACGCAGACAAAGAAAATTGAGAGATGGATAGGAATAGAGGATGAAAGAAGAAGATGACGCAGAAAAGAAAATTGACGGAATGGATGTAACAGAAGAATAGAGACAAAGAAAATTGAAGATGGATAGGAATAGAATGAAAGAAGATGACGCAGACAAAGAAAATTGACGGAGATGGATGGATGAAAAGAAGAAGATGAGAAGAAAATTGACGGAGATGGAAAATAAGAAAAGAAGAAGATGACGCGACGGAGATGGATAGGAATAGAGGAGAAAGAAGATGACAAAAAGAAAAATAACGGAAATGTATAGGAATAGAGGATGAAAGAAGAAGATGACGCAGACAAAGAAAATTGACGGAGATGGATAGGAATAGAAGATGAAAGAAGAAGATGACGCAGACAAAGAAAATTGACGAGAGACAAAAATTGATGAAAACGACAAAGAAAAATTGACGGAGATGGATAGGAATAGAGGATGAAAAGAAGAAGATGACGCAGACAAAGAAAATTGACGGAGATGGATAGAGGAATAGAGGATGAAAAGAAGAAGATGACGCAGACAAAGAAAATTGACGGAGATGGATAGGAATAGAGGATGAAAGAAGAAGAAGATGACGCAGACAAAGAAAATTGACGGAGATGGAGACAAAGGAAAATTGAAGATGATAGGAATAGAGGATGAAAGAAGATGACGCAGACAAAAAGAAAATTGACGGAGATGGATAGGAATAGAAGATGAAAGAAGAAGATGACGCAGACAAAAAATTGAAAATTGAAGATGAAAGAAGAAGATGGACAAAGAAAAAATGACGGAGATAGAAGATGAAATGAAAGAAGAAGATGACGCAGACAAAGAAAATTGACGGAGATGGATAGGAATAGAAGATGAAAGAAGAAGATGACGCAGACAAAGAAAATTGATTGATAGGAGATGGATAGGAAAAGAAAATGAAAAAATTGACGGAGATGGATAGGAATAGAAGATGAAAGAAGAAGATGACGGACAAAGAAAAATTGACGGAGATGGATAGGAATAGAAGATGAAAGAAGAAGATGACGAGACAAAGAAAATTGACGGAGATGGATAGAATAGAAGATGAAAGAAGAAGATGACGATGAAAATTGACGGAGATGGATAAATAGATGATGACAGACAAAGAAAATTGACGGATGGATGGATGAAAGAAGAAGATGACGAGGATGAAAGAAGAAGATGACGCAGACAAAGAAAATTGACGGAGATGGATAGGAATAGAGGATGAAAGAAGAAGATGACGCAGACAAAGAAAATTGACGGAGATGGATAGGAATAGAGGATGAAAGAAGAAGATGACGCAGACAAAGAAAATTGACGGAGATGGATAGGATGAAAGAAGAAGATGACGCAGACAAAGACAAATGGATAGAAAATTGACGGAAAATGGAGATGGATAGGAATAGAGGATGAAAGAAGAAGATGACGCAGACAAAGAAAATTGACGGAGATGGATAGGAATGAGGATGAAGATGGAAGAAGATGACGAAGAAGACAAAAAGAAAATTGACGGAGATGGATAGGAATAGAGGATGAAAGAAGAAGATGACGCAGACAAAGAAAATTGACGGAAGATGGATAGGAAAATTGAGGATGGATGAAAGAAGATGACGCAGACAAAGAAAATTGATGGAGATGGATAGGAATAGAAGATTGACGGAGATGGATAGGAGATGGAATAGAAGATGAAAGAAGAAGATGACGCAGACAAAGAAAATTGACGGAGATGGATAGGAATAGAAGATGAAAGAAGAAGATGACGCAGACAAAGAAAATTGAAGATGGATAGGAATAGAAGATGAAAGAAGAAGATGACGATAGACGAGATGGATAGAATAGAAGATGAAAGAAGAAGATGATGACAAAGAAAATTGACAATGGATAGGAATAGAAGAAAAGAAGATGACGGAAAATTGAGATGGATAGGAATAGAAGATGAAAAAGAAGATGAAGAAAATTGATGGATAGCAGACAAAAAGAAAATTGACGGAGATGGATAGGAATAGAAGATGGAAGAAGATGAAAAAGAAAAATTGAAGATGGATAGGAATAGACAAAAAGAAAATTTGACGGAGATGGATAGGAATAGAAGATGAAAGAAGAAGATGACGCAGACAAAGAAAATTGACGGAGATGGATAGAAGAATAGAAAAATGAAAAATAGAAGATGAAAGAAGAGACAAAGAAAATTGACGGAGATGGATAGGAATAGAGGATGAAAGAAGAAGATGACGCAGACAAAGAAAATTGACGGAGATGGATAGGAATGGATGAAAGAAGAAGATGACGCAGAGGATGAAGATGGATAAGAAGAAGATGAAGAAGATGACAAAAAGAAAATTGACGGAGATGGATAGGAATAGAGGATGAAAGAAGAAGATGACGCAGACAAAGAAAATTGACGGAGATGGATAGGAATAGAAGATGAAAGAAGAAGATGACGCAGACAAAGAAAATTGACGGAGATGAAAGAAGAAGATGGAAAAATTGACGGAAAGAAAGAAGATGACGCAGACAAAGAAAATTGACGGAGATGATGGATAGGAATAGAAGATGAAAATAGAAAAGAAGATGACGCAGACAAAGAAAATTGACAAGATGGAAAATTGAAGATGAAAGAAGAAGATGACGCAGGAAAATTGACGGAGATGGATAGAATAGAAGGATGAAAGAAGAAGATGACGCAAACAAAATTGAAAAATTGACGGAGATGGATAGGAATAGAAGATGAAATAGAAAAGAAGAAGATGCAGACAAAGAAAATTGACGGAGATGGATAGGAATAGAAGATGAAAGAAGAAGATGACGCAGACAAAGAAAATTGACGGAGATGGATAGGAATAGAAGATGAAAGAAGAAGATGACGCAGACAAAGAAAATTGACGGAGATGGATAGGAATAGAAGATGAAAGAAGAAGATGACGCAGACAAAGAAAATTGACGGAGATGGATAGGAATAGAAGATGGAAAATTGAGATGAATTGAAGGAGATGGATAGGAATAGAGGATAAAGGAAGAAATCAAGATGTCAGGTCCGGATCGATGACATTATTGACACTTCTTTCAATTTTGTCAAGAATCTCGAGATATATATTCGGAGTACAGGACCAGATACGGCAGCAATATTCAATGCACAGACGAAAGGTAGATATATAAATGTGCAAGAGAGATTCTGATGCAAAGAATTGTCTGGAACGATAGAGCGAACCAACTTTCCCAGCACTAAACCTAGCAATTGATTCAATATAATCACTCCACTTCGATGTCAGTAGAAAACGCGAGTGGATACAAAATAGAATCAGGAAAGGAGAAAAAGAGGATGAAGTGAATAAAGATGCAATAAGAGGAGATTAAAATGAATTAGAGAGAAAGGAAATCAAAAGAAAGGGATGATGATGTATATTAATACAGAAAAGAGAAAAGCCTTTAAAAAATAAGAAAAACAAAGAAAAAGTGTGAGCTGAATTATGAATAGATTTTTTATCGTTTTTTACGGTTTATCAACATTTTGCAGATTATTTAAAGCCAGAAAATATTTTGGGATTATAAGAATTTTTTAAGATAATAATGATTTACTGTTACAAGCCCTACTATTTAACCCATAGAAGAGAGGAGAAGAGGTGGATTCATAGCTTTCCTATTGAGGTCATTAACAACCTTCTTGTTGATTATAGCTTCAAAATCTTTACTAAAGACACTGAAGAGACTGAAGAATCTGTTCTGTGATAGGGATGAGCGCTCACCTGCATTCTTGAAAACACGGTAGACACATGACACCTACCACAGATTTGAGAAAGAATTCTCTTTCAAGCAGCAATTAAATAATTTCGCTAAGATTAGGGATACCCTGAGTTAATATTCTTATGGGTAACCACTGGGATTTTATTTGAACCAACAGCTTTCTTAGGGTCCAAACTTTTCATAAGGTATAACTTTTCTATAAATACTTTCATGGTAATTGCTCTGATTAACTTTGATCTATGGTACTTAAACTTTATGAATTTAAGCGCAGTACTGGATTGGCAACTAGATCTCATCATTTTACAGTTGAATTGACAAAATGTAACCATAAGGTTTTGTAAGTTTCTCTGTAAATAACAGTTGCTTTTCTCGCACTTCTCGCTCGTGAAACTCTTTTCCAGCTTCTTGGTTTTAAAGCAAATTTGATTTTCAAAAATTTAAATTCAATGTTAATCATTATCTACTATCTATTTTATACCTCTTCTTTTATTGTACCCACTCTTTGATAATGTTTTTCTTTTTCTTATTCTTTCACATTCAGTAACTCATTGTGTCTTAGTGGCTTTATTGCCTTGCTTAGGTTGAAATGATTAAAAATATCACCTTTCTATTCCTAAATGTATATTGCATGCTATCTCTAAATTCTCTATTCATATTCTTTTGCATCCTATTTCTGCTCATCTTTTTTTTTTTCATATTTACTTTGCCCTTTCCTTTTACTTTACTTTCTTTTCCTAATTATCACTTGCATTATATGGAATTTTCTGTTTATTTTCTTTTTGTCTTTTCCTTTTATCTCTCATTTCACCTTCTCATTATTCCTGACTTATAAAACATCCTTTGTTTAAATTTGATTTCCCTCTTATTTTTTTTTTTTTTTTTTTCCCTTTAAATTTTGTTTCCCTTGCTACATCATCTTTCGCTGGCTTTTATTCACAATGAACACACGTACGAATTTACTGTTTTTATCTAAGCCTGGCAAACGACTTGATTTCTAAGACACATAGTAAGAACCAACGTTATTATACTTGTAAATAATCTCGAAAGTACCATTCTAACCTTACCTCTCCAGGTGGTGTTCGTATACAAGATCACAGTATTGGAAGATCGAACTCACCTTACTAATATATATTAGTACACATAGCTTTCATTTGCCACACTAGATACTTAGTTACGGTTGATACAAGGCCGGTTGGTATAAGACTGTCTGGTACAAGGTTGGTTGGTACAAGACAGCTTGGTAGAAGGCTGGTTGGAACAAGGATGGTTGGTAAAATACTGGCTGTTACAAGGCTGGTTGGTACAAGGCTGTCTGGTACAAGGCTGGTTGGTAGACTGGTTGGTACAAGTCTGGTTGGTACATGATTGACTGGTACAAGGCACGTCGGTACTGGTAGAAGACTGGTTGGTACAAGACCTGTTGGTTCAAGGCTGATTGGTACAAGACTGTTTGGGACATGGCTGGTTGGTACAAGGCCGATTCGTACAAGGCTGGTTGGTTCAAGGCTCGTTGGTACATGACTGGTTGGTACAAGGCCGGTTTGTACAAGTCTGGTTGGTACATGATTGACTGGTACAAGGCACGTCGGTACTGGTAGAAGACTGGTTGGTGCAAGACCTGTTGGTTCGAGGCTGGTTGGTTCAAGACTGGTAGGTACATGACTGGTTGGTACAAGGCCGGTTTGTACAAGGCTGGTTGGTACCAGGCCGATTCGTACAAGACTGGTTTGTACAAGGCTGGTTTGTACGAGGCTGGTTGGTACATGACTGGTTGGTATAAGGCCCATTCGTACAAGGTTGGTTGGTTCAAGGCTGGTTGGTTCAAGGCTGGTTGGTACAAGGCCGGTTTGTACAAGGCTGGTTGGTTTAAGGCTGGTTGTTACATGACTGGTTGGTACAAGGCCGGTTTGTACAAGGCTGGTTGGTTTAAGGCTGGTTGGTACTAGGCCGGTTTGTACAAGGCTGGTTGGTTTAAGGCTGGTTGGTTTAAGGCTGGTTGGTACAAGGCCGGTTTGTACAAGGCTGGTTGGTTTAAGGCTTGTTGGTACATGACTGGTTGGTACAAGGCCAGTTGTTACAAGACTGGCTGGTACAAGGCTGGCTGATAAGGGTTGGTTGGTATAAGACTGGTTGTTACAAGGCTCTATTTATGTAGCATTTATACTGAATGCACGTATCAATGAAAAATCATTGGTTATTTTAAACGCACGAATATTTAAATGTTTTCCTTTTTATTGTCGGTTTGGAAATGTTTATGTATGGCAATAAAAAATTACACGCATACACACCAGCACAAAAGCATACACCCCTCGCGTAATTGTACATATAATAATAATTATAATAATTTAATTTGTCAAGGTGAATAAAAAAATTTCTTTCGTTTTACTGTCAAAATAAAAGATTTTTCAAATTACTTTTGCTCCCCAACATATTTGACATTCATTCAACAGATAAATCCATCTTTGAAAAATATTTCCTTAAATTCAGCAATTAAATGGCTCTTGGTTTATTTTTCAGTTTTCCGGTGAATTTTTTTTACACGAAGAGTATTTTACATACGGTATGAATCCTAATTCTAAGCTGCAATATTTTCTGAATACGAAAGATGAGTAAAACTTCTCAGCATAAACGTGTCAAGTTTCTTGTCATTACATAAAATGCTGTTTGACATTATCTTTATTGAATTTTTGGACCAGAAATGGCTTCTTAATTTTAACGTCTCCAAAACAAAACGTTTTTTTTCCTTCCATCAGTATGGCTGATGTTAACCTCCAGGAAAGAGACACATTGCACCTTCTCAGGTTAACGCTTTCCGCTGACATGAAATGGAAAGATTATATTGAAAGAAACTGCTAGATCTGCTGCTAGGAAAGTTGATTCAAGTTCATGTTGCGCAAGATAATTTCTCTCTCCAGAATTATTACCCATTTTTAATTCAACCATTCGTCCATGCATTAAATATTACTATCACATCAGGTTTGGTTCTTCTACTATGTATTTCTAGATTTTTGATAAAATCCAGAGAAAAATCTACAATTTTACTGGCATCTCGGATTCTGTCACTTTCCCACCGCCATAACGTAGATTCATTGTGCCTATTTTTTTATAAATATTTTCATAATGATTGTTCTAATAAGCTTTTTTCGTTGGCACTTCGACTTTAAGAATTTAAGCGTAGTACTTCATTAGCAGCTATGTCTCATCATTTTATAGTTGAAATGGCTAGATGTATCCGTAAGTTCTATGCTAAATGTCTTCTCTAACATTTATCGCTAGTGGAACTCTATTTTATCTTCTTTCATTTCCAGTCAACTTTGATCTTCAAAACTTCAAATATCAATCGTTATCATCTGTCTTCTTAATTTTCCTGTTATTTTTTCTCTCTCCTTTTCTTTTTATAGTATTCTTTCTCACTTAGTACCGCCCTTACATCTTAGTGAATTTATTGCCTTGCTTGAAGTGAAAAAGGATGAATCTTGAAATATTGCTTTCTGTATTAATGTTTGCTTTTAATGGGTGTAACTTGAAGCAGTACTTGCTCGGATCAGTTCTTTTTTTCTCCGAAAATAGCACTCGTAGTGTATTTTTTCACTCAACCCACGATCTTTGGCGTTCCTTATTATTGGAAAGTATATCCTCTCATCGCCATGATAATTTGATTTTAAAATGGAATATTTTTACATGTAAGTAGAATATTGTGCATGAATTACAGTAATAAAAATATGCATTTGTTTTTACTAAACATTTTGAATATTAGTGGCCATAGGAAAGTATATAAACATTTTCTGTACCTAAGGACATTGAGTAAATGAATATAAATAAATATTTTCGTTCTTAGTGAACATTTAACAGTTAATAAGTATGCTTGAAAGTTCATAATCATTTTCGGTCATTGAGTACGCATATAATGTTAATACGCATTTTTATCTCGTGGGTTCTCAAAGCAGTAAACATTTTCATGCATCGTAGTTTATAACATTTTCCAGAAATGGGCATAGAGGGCAATTAATAATGTATTTTTGGCATGAATGACGGAAGGCAGTTAATAATAATTTTCTCGAATGGAGGATCCATAACATATAACAAACAATCTTGTTCCTTTGGGAATGTTTAGAAACTAATTTTCACTTTTAATTAATCATATCTTAAATATTGGCTTAAAAAAGTTTCTCACGTTTGTGTGCCTTAGTCGCAATGCATTTTTTTCACAGTATTTATTTCATTTTGATGAAAGTGTGTCCATATGCAGAGAAAGATCTGATTTGTTTTAGTCTTCCGCTTTACCATTCAAACCACCTGTTCTTGCGAGCACTTATAGCCATTTGTGTGGCGACACTTACCTGAGAAAATGGATTATTTATAAGCAGTAAAACTGTTGTTTTACGAAGATAATATAAACAAATTCAATTTCCAAAGCAGAAAGTATTTAATTAAAAAAGAAATTTACTGTATTAGTTTACTATTTCAAATTTATCGTTAATGTTTCTGTGTACAATTGCTAGTGTTTCTTCTGGTTTTATAAGATTAAATAAAAAAAGAAGAAAAGAAATTAAGACGACATTAAATCAAAAAAGAGAATGAAAAAGACAAAAAGTCAATGCTAATAGATTAGTAATAGTCCATAAAATTCAAATGATCTATGAAGGAAGAAAACCCCGTTTTTAAGAAATGGTCGAAATCAAAATGAATATGTTATTGTCATAACATCATGTTTACAAACAAAACACCCGTTTCTTTTTGCTCTTTATTGGCTGCTACCAGAGGTAAAAAATGTATACATGTTTAATTGACTCGAGAGTTTTTGGTCTTGACTATATTCTGAAAACTGATAGAAGTTTTATTGCACTGAAATTGGGAACTGAAATGAGAGTCAATATCTCCTCTGTGTCACGAATGTCAGCATTTTCCCGCAAAGAACGCGGGGACCCGCAAATGAGGTGGAACTGGTTATGTGAGAAGTAAGAACGAAAATTACGTGAATAATTGCTGTTGTGAGCGGAGAAGTGAAGTGTGTGACGCTGTAGCAGTGGTCGCAGGTGACCATCAATCAACGTAATGGCTTCAATGGGTGCAGGCTCAGAAAGAAGGGGCCTGATCTCCTCAGCTCCAACCCCAAGAAATGACACTGCATGTCCCTCAAACTAACATCTGTCTTAAATAAATCCCAAGTTATGATCTAACTTCCATCCTACCAACCTCTAGCTTCCTTATTTTGGAAAAGTTTAAAATAACAGGAAGTACACATATCATTTGATTTGGGCGTATATATATATATATATATATATATATATATATATATATATGTGTGTGTGTGTGTGTGTGTGTGTGTGTGTGTGTGTGTGTGTGTGTGATATTTGTTTATTTTATATCAATGTATATGTGTTTATATATATATATATATATATTTACATGGAAGATAAACATCTATGCTTACATATACATATATATGTGTGTGTGTTATCGGTAGGGAGATACATATGTAGAAATATGTCTATATATAAGTATAGAATTAAGCAATTTATATATTAATATATATATATATATATGTGTGTGTATTCGCACAGAAGAATACAAGTTTACATGAATGTATTCTGATATTCTGTGTCTGTATGTATGTAAATAAATGGACATCACTCGAGTGAGATAGATAGATAGATAGATAGATAGATAGATAGATAGATAGATGTAGTCGGTTTTCAAGAATATATTTTATTATAATATACTTGCATACATGCATGTATATATTTCAAAACGCCACGAGCAACTATCACGAAACAGGCATATATATGTATGCGTGTGTGTGTGTGTGTGTGTGTGTGTGTGTGTGTGTAAAGGAAAAAAGACAATATGAAACCTATAGTTTTAGCCAATTCGTTTCATCCAATGTGGACTTTTTCAAGGTAAAAAACGAAATGAATTTATTGAAACAAATTAGCTATAAACAAAATGTCGTTAGCATCTAGAAGAATTTAGAAACGCTATTATATATTCATATTGTATATTCATATGGTCAACTGAAAAATTACGTCAATTTCTTATTTATTACTTATTTATTTATTTATGTTTGAAGAGAAAATTTTCACACGTAGAAATATTGCTTGTGTTCTTGTGTTGACTGATTCAACCGTTTTCTTTTGATTTGAAGTATACCTCTGTGGGTAATCTAGCAGATCGATTCTATTCTAAACTGAACTGTTAAACTGTTAAGCCCTCTTAATTTGAATTCTGTGCGTGAATCCATATATATATATATATATATATATATAGATAGATAGATAGATAGATAGATAGATAGTGCGAATTTGTAATTGGTATGTGTAATTCCAAGGAGGACATTAATCGAAAGAGAGCACAATGTAAGTTACAGAGCAATATAATGATAAATCAAGAAAATTCTTATAAATCCATATCGGTGATAATTTATTTCATGAATATTTCATCTCTTCAGAGCGAAAGTTTTTTTCTAAAAAGTTATA
The DNA here is from genome assembly GCA_903632075.3 of Acanthosepion pharaonis. NCBI lineage: Eukaryota > Metazoa > Mollusca > Cephalopoda > Sepiida > Sepiidae > Acanthosepion > Acanthosepion pharaonis. The sequence continues at coordinate 917,810 of CAHIKZ030005598.1, read as the reverse complement.
TATATATATATATATATATATATATATATATACATGACAGAATTGAATAGACACCAAGATAAATTTTATTTTTGATTTTTTTTAATAACCAGGATAAATTAACTTAGATTATTTGATTAAAATTGCAGATAACAATACTGGAACATGCCACGAACCAAATGAGCATCAGACCTATCCGAATCTCAGCGAGGACGTATCGTGGGCCAACATGAAGGTGGTCTTAGTCAAAGAAAAATATCTGAAACTCTTTCAATACCCCTTTCTACTGTTAATAGAATGATCGTACAATTCACCAGAGAAGTGCACAAAA